>VZTA01000137.1:227330-268519 GCA_013398855.1 Mohoua ochrocephala | reverse complement strand
ATAATTATAAATATATAAATTATATAATATATAATTATATAATTATATAATATATATAACCTATATATAATTATATATATTATATTATATTATATTATATTATATTATATTATATATAATTATAAATAATGTAGGAATAACTGCAATAATTCCAAGTTACAGCTGCTCTTCCTGGGGATATTGTGGGAGTGGATATGGATTTACACACCAACCTGTGGCACAAATATTCCTTCAAGAGCTTATCGCTGCTGATTCAACTCGTTAATAAATGCCACAAATATCTCTGGGTAACTGTTCATCCAGCCTGGCATTTCTTGGTGTGCAATTCCCACCTGGACTCAGCTCATTCCTGTAAAAACCCATCAAAAACCTCACCAAAAGAAGGTGGGGATCGGATCGGGCACACGTTGGACTCTGGGAGGTCTTTTCCACCCTCAACAGAATCCTCAGGAATTCTGTTGATTTTGCTTGGAAAAGCATCAGTTTTAGGCGCAATAAAAATGGGGATCGTTCCTCAGATCCCTGTGGATAGCTGCCCTCGGGAACTGCCCCCACCTCACATTCCTCCAGCAGATCCCCCGTGCCCAGCAGGAAAGCCAGGACTGCTCCAGGATTTTCTTCGATCTTCCAAGAGGCGATTGGGGTTTTACAGACCTTTCACAAACCTTTTACAGCCCCAAAAGCCTGAATTCCCCTCACGCTCCTCTCCGGGTTTATTTCCCTCCCCTTCACACACAGGCTAAGGATGAAATATTCCTGGCCGAAAATATTTTTTAAAAAAAACAAAGCAGCAGAGCTGGAAAAATGTGGGTTTGGTTTTTTTCACCCGGATCTAAGCAGGGAAAAAGTGATGGGATGAGAGACTCCTGGTGCTCTTGCCCACATGCTCGGGACTACGTGGAAAATGAGGGGAATCAGAGGAAAAACTGGGATTTTTCTTGTAGAAACTGCACTTTATGCCACAGAAATCAGAAATCTGGCCCTTTTCTATCTTGTTTTGTGCTGGATTCATGCAGCCCCTCAATGGAACCAGAGGGTGGAGAGAGACGGGAAGGGACAGCCCCGGACGTGTGGGTCACCAAAGACATTCCCAATGTTTCGGGAAGGGGGATGTCATGCAGAGAAGATACAGACAGGGAAGTTTACAGCCAGGAGGGCACCCCGAGTCCTAAGGGATGGACTGTGAGATCCTGCCAAGTACAGGTGGTATCCACATCATCTCACACATCCACAAAAACACAGAATCATGGAATGGTTGGGCTGGGAGGGACAATTAAAGCCCATCCAGTCCTCACCCCTGACACCTCCCACTGTCCCAGGCTGCTCCAAGCCCCAATGTCCAGCCTGGCCTTGGACACTGCCAGGGATCCAGGGGCAGCCACAGCTGCTCTGGGCACCCTGTGCCAGGGCCTGCCCACCCTCCCAGGGAACAATTCCTTCCCATCCAGCCCTGCCCTCTGGCACTGGGAAGCCATTCCCCCTTGGCCTGTCCCTCCATCCCTTGTCAAGAGTTTCTCTCCATCTTTCCTGTCAGCTCCTTCAGGTCCTGGAAGGTCACAGTGAGGTCACCCCAGAGCTTCTCCTCTCCAGGCTGAACAATCCCAGCTCTCCCAGCCTTTCCTCCCAGCAGAGCTGCTCCATCCCTCAGGAATCTTGGTGGCCTCCTGTGGATCTGCTCCAACAGATCCGCATCCTTCTCAGGCTGAGGGCCCCAATCCAATGCAAACCTTCCTCAGGTTGGTGTTAGAACTTCCCAGGGGCTCCCCAGCAGCCAAAACTGAGCCTTGGTGTGCTCCAAAGGCCTTTCCCAATCCCTGCTCCCTGCCCAGCTGAGCACAGACAATCCAGTGGGAAGTGGCAACGGGAAGAATTTTTCTCGCTGCTGACGAAAACAAAACAGTGACACGAAAACTCTTTAGGAAACAATTTAAGTAGGATCAATCTCAGCTGCTAACGGAGCATGTCCCTTCAGCTGTGTCGGTGCCCCATGCTCCCGATCCGGGGGGCGGGAAGCAGCTCCTGCCCGAGGACTGAGGGATGATCACGGACACACACACACACGCTGGGACAGCAGCAGCTCCTCGAGCACAGGGCCGACAGCAGGAGCACCTCGCTGGGCACAGGACAGGGCAGGTAAACAGATGCACCTTTCTGCAGGTTAAACATCACAGGGAAACGTCTCCTCTGGACAGCAGGGATGGAGCAAAGCCTCTCGCCTCTGATTCCTGGGATTTAAAGGATCACGTTTGACCAAGGTGATCAGAGGGATGGAGCAGCTCTGCTGGGAGGAAAGGCTGGGAGAGCTGGGATTGTTCAGCCTGGAGAGGAGAAGCTCTGGGGTGACCTCATTGTGGCCTTCCAGGAGCTACAGGAAACATGGAGAGAGACTTTGGACAAGGGATGGAGGGACAGGACCCAGGGAATGGCTTCCCAGTGCCAGAGGGCAGGGCTGGATGAGATATTGGGAAGGAATTGTTCCCTGGGAGGGTGGGCAGGCCCTGGCACAGGGTGCCCAGAGCAGCTGTGGCTGCCCCTGGATCCCTGGCAGTGTCCAAGGCCAGGCTGGACATTGGGGCTTGGAGCAGCCTGGGACAGTGGGAGGTGTCCCTGCCCATGGCAGGGGGTGGAGACAGATCCTCAAGATCCCTTCCCAAACCATTCTGGAATTCTGTGACCCCTGGAGGAGGAGGATGGAGGGTGAGCCAGCACGGAGTGTAGGGACAGTGGGGATGGCCCCAGGAGGGACCAGAGTGTCCCCACAGCCCCAGCCCCAGGGCTCAGGGCCGAGGAAAAGCCTCTCCCTTGAGCAGGACCCTGCCCTGCTCGGAGCCAGAGACAAGCAAACAGCTCCTCTGTGATGTAATTCGGTCTCCACTCTCCTCCTGGGAGAGTGGAGACGGAAAATTATTTTTTCCCCTCCAGAGTCTGGGGAAAATTAATCTAGATTTGACCTTTGTCTGTAATGCCTGGTCGGTTAACCTTCCTCAACTAGAGCAGGTGCCTTGGGCTGCAAAATGATTCCAAAGCAGAAATCCACATGGTTTAAACAGCCCTGGTGGGAAAAGGGCTCCAGGCCGTGCAAGGAGAAGCCTTGTACAGCCACACAGCACTTCACACCTTGAGCAGGAAGGCCCCAGAGCACAGAGCTCACTGCACGCCCAGAGAAAACAGAAATTAACCACCAAAGCTCCTGCCCCAGCCATTGCTCAGGCAAACCAGCTCTTGTTTCAGCAGCTTTTTGAAAAACTCAGGCTTTTTGCAGTGCGTTGGTGAACCGTTTCAATGGGAGGGAAAGAAGCATTGTAAGGAGGAACACGAGGTTTGCCTCTCCCCACAGGACTGGGGTGGATACACCCCATCACACCTGGAGGGTGTGCCTGGGAGGCCAACAGAGCTACGGAAACCCTGCTTCGTTTGGGGGGTTTCTGAAAGAAACATGACCCGACAGAAGCACAGAGCTGCAGGGAGGATCACTGCTTTCTGTTATGCCACAAAATCAGCTTTTGACTGGAGGGTTTTGTTTTGCTCTCGCAAATAATGAAAAGCCTCTGGTTCCTATTGAAACCGGAGACACCAACGTTTCTGAAGGCTTGCTCTGCATTTCCATGGAATAAATACTTCCCCCAGTTCACATAAAGAGATTAATTTTTTTTTCCTCTCTTTAATCTGCCCCGAACATCCATTCCCGTGCTGCTGCTTGGCACCAGGCAGCCAGAGAGCCCCCCAGGAGTGCTGAATTCCTGAGTGAGCTCCTGAGCACTGCACAGGCAGCTGATGGGATTCCTGTCTCCATGTCTGGATACCCTTCCATGGCCAAGGGCAGCCTTAGTTCATTTCCTTGGGGAATAAATGGATTTAATACAGGTGGAATAAAGATCCCAGAGCCGGAGCTGCGCTCAGTGTGGATGGATGAGCACAGGGGAACTCCCCTGCAGACTTCCCACACATCACAGCCACAGGAGTCACAGAATCCCAGGATCCCTGAGGCTGGAAAAGCCCTCCCAGCCCATGCAGCCCAAGCTGTGCCCGATGCCCACCTTGTCCCCAGCCCTGAGCTCTGAGTGCCACGTCCAGGCCTCCCTTGGACACCTCCAGCCATGGGGACTCCAAACCTCCCTGGGCAGCCCCTGCCAAGGCCTGAGCACCCTTTCCAGGCAGAAATTCCTGCCAATGTCCAACCTGAGCCTCCCCTGGCCCAGCCTGAGGCCGTTTCCCCCTGCCCTGTCCCTGTCCCCTGGGAGCAGAGCCCGCCCCCCCCCCCCGGCTGCCCCCTCCTGTCAGGGACTTGTGCAGAGCCACAAGGTCCCCCCTGAGCCTCCTTTGCTCCAGGCTGAGCCCCTTTCCCAGCTCCCTCAGCCGCTCCTGGGGCTCCAGCCCCTTCCCCAGCTCCGTTCCCTGCCCTGGACACGCTCCAGCCCCTCCAGGGCTCTCTGGCCGGGAGGGCCCAGAACTGGACACAGCCCTCGAGGTGCAGCCTCACCAAATTAAATCCATGAACAGATTTATGAGCAGCACAGGAATTTCTGCAGGAAAGGAACGGACACAGAGATCTCCCAGCTCAGTGAGAGATGGGAGCACACAAGCCCCGCCGTGTGTGAGGAACACAGCCACCAGCAGAGATGCAACTCTGCACCACGGAGAGGCCAAAGCAAGTGAGTATTTTTGGAAGAAGCGAGGCAGAGACTCCAGACGAGATCCCTGCCGTCCCCCAGCCTGTCTGTGCTCGAGCAGGTGGGTGGGTGCAAAGTCACACCAGCTGCCAAGCTGTGTTCCCTCCAAATCCCCACAAAATGCTGCATGGGCACAGCTCGAACCTCTCCTGTGTCTGAAATCATTGCGTGAGCACCTCACATCCAGCAGGGAGAAACTTGGAATCCCAGACTGGTTTGGGAAAGGACCTTAAAGCCCATCCAGTGCCACCCCTGCCATGGCAGGGACACCTTCCACTGTGTCCCAGGCTGCTCCAAGCCCCAATGTCCAGCCTGGCCTTGGACACTGCCAGGGATCCAGGGGCAGCCACAGCTGCTCTGGGCACCCTGTGCCAGGGCCTGCCCACCCTCCCAGGGAACAATTCCTGCCCAATGTCCAACCTAAACTTCCCACTTCAGCTGGAAGCCCTTTCCCTTTATCCCGTCACTGCAGTTCCTGACACGGAGCCCTTCTCCAGCTTCCCTGCAGATCCCTTCAGACTGGAAGCAGATCCTTTGGATCCTTTAAGCCTCCACCAAATCTAAAACCTTGGAAATAATCCACTCCCTGTTTTCAGAGCGGGTGGGCAGCAGAGCAGTGTGGAAGTGAGAAAAGCACAGCACCACACAGTGACTGCGGGGCCACGGGAGCAGCACCCGCTCCTCTCTCTCCGAAGATGAAGCCAAACACAGCAGAAGATGAAAATAAAGTGTTTTATAACAGCATCGCTACCCAGTGCATTTTTATTTTGTGAGCCCGTGGTAATGAACTCCTGTTTTGTGAGCCCACGCAAAAAAATGCAGTTCCCAGACAGCAGAAAAAAACCCAAAAAACATCTCTTAAATGAACTTTTCCTTCCTGACAGTGCTGAGGGTGGCTGCCCCAGAGCACAGGAAAGGTGTTTGCTCCTCAGAACCAGCTGCATTCCCCCTCACCCCTCACCCCAACATCCCTCACCAGCTGCATTCCCCTTATCCCACACCCCACCATCCCTCACCCCACCATCCCTCACCAGCTGCATTCCCCACCATCCCTCACCAGCTGCATTCCCCAACATCCCTCACCCCACCATCCCTCACCAGCTGCATTCCCCAACATCCCTCACCCCCCCATCCCTCACCAGCTGCATTCCCCCTCATCCCTCACCCCAACCTCCCTCACCAGCTGCATTCCCCACCATCCCACACCCCAACATCCCTTACCCCAACATCCCTCACTCCAACATCCCTCACCAGCCGCATTCCCCCTCATCCCACACCCCAACATCCCTCACCCCAACATCCCTCACCCCACCATCCCTCACCAGCCGCATTCCCCCTCATCCCACACCCCACCATCCCACACCCCAACATGCCTCACCCCACCATCCCACCCCAGCTGTGTCCCTCACCACCCCGCAGTGAAAGCAGCACTCTCCCCTCTCCCAGTGCCACCAGCCATGGCACAGCTGGGAGCAGGAGCCCCATCCCCCTGATGGAGCCACCAAAGCACCCCCTCCTTTAGCAGGGAGCCAAACCCAAAGGAAACCCACCCTGCCCAGGGAAGAGCATGGAAGAATTCCTTTTGAGGGGGTTTATAGATCTTTATATAAACATTCCCAAGGTTTGAGGCCAAGGTGTCCCTGCTTCATCTCCAGGTTCCATTGAGCAGTTTTCCAGACTAAATCCAACTCAGCATCACTCAAATCCACCAGAAAACACCCGTGCCAGGGGGCTGCTCTGGAGAACTTCCACGGAGCAGCACAGCCAAGAAGCAAAAATCACCTTCCTGCTTTGGAAGGACCCTGGGAACACCCTGTTCCCTCCCATCCCAGGGATTCAGCTTTGAGGGACGCAGAGCCATCCAGAAAATACCCTGGGAACACCCTCATCCCTCCCATCCCAGGGATTCGGCTCTGAGGGACACAGAGCCATCCAGAAAATACCCTGGGAACACCCTCATCCCTCCCATCCCAGGGATTCGGCTCTGAGGGATGCAGAGCCATCCAGAAAACCCCACAAACGCGAGTCCACAGCTGATGTCAGGGGAGCTCAGGAGCCGCAGCCTGTCTGGGAATATAAAGGCTCCTCCACTCATCTCCACTGCCCTGACTCCAGGAAAAACCTCCCCCTCTGATCCCCACACAGCAATTCCAGCCTGAAACGCTTTGTTTGATAACTCAAAGCGAGTTCTGGCTGAATAGGATGAGTTAAAGGGCAAAAGGCCCCACATCAGTGATGGAGCTGAGGCTTCTCCCCTTGTGCCCTCTTGTCTCAGAAATCACACTGCACAAGTACACACGCCCGGGGATTTTAACCTCACCTCAGGTTTTCTAGAGGAAAAATTAATCCAGATGAATACTGAAGGGTTCTCTAAGCTCAGGCACCTGCACAGGCTCCTGCAGCACAGCACAGCTCTCCCTGGGCTGTGCAGGTCACACTGAAGTGAGCCAGGGAGACTCAAAACCCAGACCCGAATATCCCTGCGGGGCTCTAACTCATCCCTCAGCC
The DNA here is from genome assembly GCA_013398855.1 of Mohoua ochrocephala. Classification (NCBI taxonomy): domain Eukaryota; kingdom Metazoa; phylum Chordata; class Aves; order Passeriformes; family Acanthizidae; genus Mohoua; species Mohoua ochrocephala. Next base: position 261,341 of record VZTA01000137.1, on the reverse strand, counting down.
CCTTTCCACAGGGATCAGCCCCCCTGGACACTCCACTCCCACCTGGGACTCGTGCCTGATGTCACAGAGCTCTTGGTGTGCCACCAGGGCTCATCCCCTGAAATGTGAGCATCACCCTCTGGAGTTTGGACTCACCAGGAGCTGTGGCTGAGCCCAGCAAAAGAGGTTTTACACTCTGGGCTGAAAATCATCCCCTCAGCTCTGTCCCAGCTCGGGGGCATGGCCAGGAATGTTGCTGTGGTGAGGAAAAAAGGGGGTTTGCGCCAAGCCAACAGTTTTAGTAGGAACATCAGCAATGTCCAATGTCCTTTGGGAAAAAGGAAGGAATAGAATGTGGTGCCAGGCAGCTCTTCCTTCACCAAAACAGGGATGGAAGAGAGGAATGAGGCTGCAGGATGCACTCTGGCCTGGGACAGCCTGACGTCAACAAATACAGAGGGCACAAACACCGGCACAGGAAAACCAAACTCCTCTGTTCAGCCTTTAAGGAAGCAAACTTGGAGGGAGCATTCCGAGCCCCACCTGCAAAGCCTTGTCCAAAGGCTCTTCCTGGCCAACAGGGAAAGCTGGGTATTTGTGCCCAGGGCAGTGGGGGAGTCCCCGTGCCTGAAGTGCTCACAGGACGTGTGGGTGTGGCACTTGGGGACGTGGGTGACAGGTGAGCAGGGTGCTGGTGCTGGCTGATAACTGGACTTGATGATCTTCAGGGTCTTTTCCCACCTTAATGATTCTATGACTCCACGAGTTACTCTGGAGAAAGGAGTCGGTTCCCTCCCCTCTCAGACCATCCCTGTGGGGTTTCTGTTCCCCCTTTCCTGCCCAGTCTCCTTCCAGAATCCTCATCTTTACTTTCCCTGGCATTCCGAAAACGCTTCTGTGACACAGCACAGCGGGGGGGGAATGGTTATTTCCAGAGGGGGGTTTGTGTTTCCACCACGGCCGAGGCTGAGGGCGTGGAACGGCCCCACAATCGGTGTTCAGCTTGTGCTGAGTGCAGCGCAAGGAGCGCCCGGCCCTCGCTGCCACCGTGCCATTCCCACACCGCTGCTGCTTCCCTCCTTCCCTACAGCACATTCCCAGCCCAGGCAGCAACCTTCCCTCCTCACATCTCTTATCTCCTCACACCTCGGCTCCCCATCAGCATTCCAGGCCAGGGGAGCTGAGGGAATTTTCAAGCAGAGCAAGGTTCCTTGGCCCAGCTCCTGCCCAGTCGAGGCCAGAGCACCGACAGGCTCCCACCTCCCTGCCGTGCTCCAGGCCCACTTTAGCAGAAGGGCTTGGTTTTGTGATGAGAAACAAAACTAAAATGGGGCACAGGCATCACTAAGAGCTTTAACTGAGCTACAGAATGGAAACATCCATAGAATTCACTGAGGTGGCAAAGGATGCTCATAAAACACCCCGATACAAACAGGCATCACTGGGTGGTGACTTTAACCAGCCAGGCCAACGCCGAGCAACGGGCAGGGACTGATGGCAGCAATTGCCCCTGCACAGGAGGCAGAACTTCTGCCCTGGGCAGTGCCCAGCCCTGCACAGATTGTCCCCAGAGCCTGTGGGCTCTCCTCCCTGGGGCTGTTCCAGAGCTGTGTGCACACAATGCTGTGCCCTGGGCTCTGGGATGGCCCTGCTGGAGCAGGGAGGTGCCACCAGGTGCCCGCTGTGCTCCCTTCAGCCTGAGCCATCCCGGGATCCTGTGGCTTTAAATTCAAAGTGTTCAATGATAGAAGTGAATCACAGTAAAGGGCACCGGGGCTTTCAGGATCACCAAGAAACCTCCTCAGAAGTGAAATTATCCAGCAGATTCCTGGGAGAGAAACTCTGGATGTTGCTCCAGTAAGTGCTGCAATCCACACACAGGTCTAATTCAGGGTGAAGGCAAGATCCTAAAATCCCAGAATCAATGAGGCTGGAAGAGCCCTCCAAGATCACCCAGCCCAACTTTTAACCAAATCCCACCATGCCCAGAGCACTGAGTGCCAAACTTACTCATTTTTTGAACACCTCCAGGGACTGTGACTCCTCCACTCCCTGAGCAGCCCCTGCCAAGGCCTGAGCACCCTTTCCAGGCAGAAATTCCTGCCAATGTCCAACCTGAGCCTCCCCTGGCACAGCCTGAGGCCGTCTCCCCTGACCCTTTGAGCTCTGTATCCACCACCCGAACTCGACTGTAATTTGATTTTCCTTTCTCTGCATTACCCACACAGGAAGGAGCAGAGCAGACCTTGCCATCCAACTCGGCCGTGCTTTTGCAAATTAACATTAAAGCTTGGTTCTGCTGATGCCTTTGACCGTGTGGGTCCCTTCCCAGTGCAGATATTCCGTGGTTCTCCACGTCAGGACAGCAGCCGGGGAACTGCAGCCCGAAACCAGAGGTGGGAGGGACACACAGAATGTGCCCCTTTTGCTCACCGCCCTCGCTGGATTTAAGCAGCACAGATCATTAATGAAACAGAGAGATAGGCCTGGCTTGCTGAAATTTAAAAATTGCTATTATTGGTGGCAGCAGCTGGATCTTATCAACTTTTATTGCAGAGAAAAAGCTGTCCTTGAACAGCACACAGATCCCCAGCTCCGCTGGGTGGGCTGGAAATATCTCAGTCTTGCATCCCCCACTAGAGAAAGTTTTCGGAAAATGAGAGCTCTTAGAAGCTGAATAAAACTTTACACTAAATTAAAACAATTCTAGGCATTAGGGACATCAGAAATGGCCTGGAATTCAGGAGCTTGTTACAAGTCTTTCCTCTGCCATAATTCCATTATGTCTGGCAATTAAGAGATCCTGACGTTTCCTTCACAGGATCCTTTCTTTCAAACCACCTGAGTGAAGAAAAAGGCTGATGTGTCTCCACAACACGTTCAGCGCATCATTTAAGATACAACAAAATGCTTTCAATCCATGGGGGAAAAGTCTGAGAGTTCTACGAGTTGTGGGAGCCTTTTCTGGGACTGGATGGGCTTTAAGGTTCCCTTCCAACCCAAACCCATCTGTGATCCTAAACACACTTGTACCCCTGATTTAGGGGTGAGCCTCTTGTTACATCTTTAATGACAAGAAAGGTTCATCTAAGGGTGTCCACAGATCCAAATTTCTCCTCCTGAAAAAAGAAATCAAAACCTGCCGAGCTTTGCTCCTCAGCTCTGTGCTGGAAGGACCTGGAGCTGCTGGAGAGAGCCCAGAGGAGGCTCCAGGGTGATCAGAGGGATGGAGCAGCTCTGCTGGGAGGAAAGGCTGGGAGAGCTGGGATTGTTCAGCCTGGAGAGGAGAAGCTTTGGGGTGACCTCATTGTGGCCTTCCAGGACCTGAAGGAGCTACAGGGAAGATGGAGAGAGACTCTTGACAAGGGACGGAGGGACAGGCCAAGGGGGAATGGCTTCCCACTGCCAGAGGGCAGGGATGGATGGGATATTGGGAAGGAATTGTTCCCTGGGAGGGTGGGCAGGCCCTGGCACAGGGTGCCCAGAGCAGCTGTGGCTGCCCCTGGATCCCTGGCAGTGCCCAAGGCCAGGCTGGACATTGGGGCTTGGAGCAGCCTGGGACAGTGGGAGGTGTCCCCACCCATAGGATGGGATGAGCTTTAAGGTCTCTCCAGCTCCCACCACTCCAGGATCCCGTGCTGCAGCGCTGAGCCCATGCCCAGCAATGCCAGACAAACATTTGCCTCTGCAAACAGCGCGGGCAAAGGCGTCAGACGGCACCAAACGCTCGGTGTGGGGGTTTTGTGAGCCGGGTGTGGGAGTGAGCCTTCCCGGGGGGCACGGAGAGGTCAGGGCTGCTGCTGGGGAAGGTGGAGGGGGAAAGGAGCCTGCAGACAGATGGGAGCACAGGAGCTGTGACCGAGGCAAACACTGCTTCATTTGAATGAGCTCTGAACATCCCAACCTGCCTCTGCTCCGCTCCCCAGCAGCCATCCCGGGATTCGTCTGCGGGGAAGAGGCAGCAGCAAGTAACAAACAGCCAAGCCAAACGTTGGGGTTTTACGGTGTTCCTGTAATTACTGTGCCTTCCACTGTCCTCTTAATTGGTGTTTGCAGAGCTGCAGGGTTCCTGCAGCGCTGTCTGTGGGAATGCAGGACCCGAGCCAGCAGCAGCAAAGTGAATTTAATTTAATAAACTGAACCACTGCCACTGCCCGGAACGGCGAACTCGGGGACTGAGCTCAGGTGCCTCCACTGGGAGAAAAACACACACTGTGGAACCACCAGAATCATGGAATCATCAGGGGTGGAAAAGACCTCCAAGATGAGCAAGTTCAGCCTTTAACAGAACAGCCTCTTGACACTAAACCACGTCCCCAAGTGCCTCATCTCCTTGTTTTTTGAACACTTCCAGCCATGGGGACTCCAAACCTCCCTGGGCAGCCCCTGCCAAGGCCTGAGCACCCTTTCCAGGCAGAAATTCCTGCCAATGTCCAACCTGAGCCTCCCCTGGCCCAGCCTGAGGCCGTTTCCCCTTGTCCTGTCCCTGTTCCCTGGGAGCAGAGCCCGACCCCCCCCGGCTGCCCCCTCCTGTCAGGGACTTGTGCAGAGCCACAAGGTCTCCCCTGAGCCTCCTTTTCTCCAGGCTGAGCCCCTTTCCCAGCTCCCTCAGCCACTCCTGGGGCTCCAGCCCCTTCCCCAGCTCTGTTCCCTGCCCTGGACACGCTCCAGCCCCTCCAGGGCTCTCTGGCCAGAACTGGACACAGCAGAGGCAGAAGATCCACAGATGCACAGCAAGGCAGATAAAAGGATGTGGTGATGCTTTAGATTGCACAGAGGGTCTGTTTTTTAAAAAAGGCAGCTCCAAAGCAGCCAGTTTGGGTGACAGGGCACAGCTTTTCAGGCTGTTTCACTTCCATGCCACACTGAACTCATGCGGTGCTCTGATCTGAAGGAAAACCAATGAGTTTTGCATTAGACCTCAGGAGATGTTTGACAAAATGGTGCTGTTATAAATAAGGGGCTTCAGTAAAATAAAAATAAATCAGAGAATTCACTGGAAGAGCTTCACTAGGAAAGCAAAAGACGTCCTGCTTGTTCAGGAACACAAAGCAGGGGAGACAGAGCTCAGAGCCCGCGCAGAGCCCTCCCTGTGAAGGCTCGGTGCCCACAGGCCCTGGATCGCAGCTGCTGGGCTGTGCCAAAGCTTTGGGCAGGTTCAGGGGCGGCACTGAGAGCCTCAGGTGCTGTGTCATAAATCACATTTTGGTGGCAGAGCTCTCGGCGTGCCCCAGCCCAGCCCGTGCAGTGCCGCTCCTCCCTGTGGGGCTGCACACGAAGCCCGGACACTGTGGCAGCAGCACATCCCACACAGCAACCCGGGCACCTCTCCCGTGTCACAGAACGCTTCCAGCTGTGTCACAGAGCAGCTAAACCCATGGTTCTCCACTAACGACCTGCAGCGGGGCCAAAGCCCCTCTCTGAGGCACAGCTGAGCTGTCCAGCTCTGCCCCATGGCAAACATCTTGTGCTGAGAGCAAATTTCAGTCACCAGCTCCCAAAGCGTCCCCCCGTGAGTCCTGCAAACCCAGTGCCCTCAGCCACTCCTCGTGTGACCCTTCCAGCCCCTTTCCCCATCCCCGTGTCCCTCCTGCGGTCACTCTCTGGCAGATTTAGATCTTTTCTGTGCTGCAGTGCCCAAACTTCCCCCAGCACCGGGGTGAGGAGATTTTCAAAACTCAAGAGAGAAGCCGGGCCTCACATGGACATCAGCCCTGCTCTGAGCAGCAGTGCCAGCCCGGGGAGCTCCTTCCCAGCCTGCGCTGTTCCACGTGCTGGGATTAATCCCCAATGTTCCATTTCCCCACGGCACGCAGAGGGCAGTTCGAGCCTCCTGCTGCCCCTGTGTTCTCTGCCCTGCCTGCTCCCATCTCCTGAGCTCACTGCAGAGTTTATTTTGTATTAAATCCAGCAGTCGGTCATTCTTGCTGGCACAGGGAACTCGGGACCTTCTTTTCTGTGTCTGCAGCACCACCCCTGCTGCCAGCCCGTGACCCGTCCAGCTCAGAGGGGCTCTTGTACCCCAAGGTGCCCGGTGGCACCCAGGCAGAGCTGTGGCTGTGCCCTGCCTGCCCTGCTGAAATGAGACTGCACCTGCTGAAATGGCTCTCTGCGTTTTCTTCTTCAAAATCGACTCACTTGTGCCCTGTCCCTTCCTTTTTCCCCGAACAAGGAGTTCACGGTGAACTCCTTTCTGAAGAGTTCTCCTGCCCTGCTCCCATTTGGACACTCCCCAGACTGCTGGGAGCACCTGCAGGGGGAAGGAGAGATGGAAAGGCGATCCCTTGCCTCGTCACCCGCAACTTTAATGAAATGAGGAGCCTCTTTTCCCAGCCTGACCAAAATGCTGCCCCAGATCCCCATTCTCCTGTTGCTGGTACTGTCCCTGCTTCACCAGAAACCCTGAGTGTATCCATCAGCAGTGTCCCAGCCTTCCCAGGCTGCTGCTCCATCCTCATCCTCATCCCAGCAGCTCCATCTGATTTGTTTTCCCCTTTCACGTGTGTGGCTTATCCCCCTCCTCTCCAGCTTTTCCAGGGAAACAGCTCCATCCTCCCTGTCCTGCCCCAAAGCCTGGCCTCAGCCACACAACAGCCGCTTTCAGCCTGCAAATCTACACTGGAACATTACCAAAATCTACTACATCAGGCCCAGAATCTAGCTCTAAATATTTCTTTTCACAATTCCACATTCACGTGGACTCTGCCTAAATCTCCCCTCCCGAATTTCCTTGGGACTGGAAGGTGAGGAAGACTTAAACCTCTTTAAAAACCAGCTTTAGTCCCCGGGCACAGAGCAAACCACCCCAAGCCAGAGTGGAAAATCAGCCATTCCCAGGCAAAAGAAACCATTTCCACACTGAATTTCCACACACCGACCCCTCAGAGAAAGGCAGTGTTTAGTACAAGGCTGTTTTCACCCCCAGCGCACCGAGACCATCCCCTGCCACTGATCCTGGGTCACTCAGGGTCGTGCCAGGGCCAAAACTTCTCGGAGAGGCTCCTTCGGGCAGCTGAGCTGTGGCAGGAAGGAGCCAGGAGCGGCCTGGGGAGCTCGGTTTGTGAAACAGGAGCTCTGTCGCAGCCGAGACCGTCACTGTTTCAATGGCAGCACACGCTTTGGGGGTGTTTCTGTAACAAATCGATGCTTTACCACAGCTCCGAGCTGGATTACAGCTGATTGTAATCATCTGTTGTAAGCCTGGGATCCTCGGGTCCTTACCCCAAACAAGATGCTGCTGACACAGGATGAAAAGCTGCCTAATGAGCTTTTCTTAACGATTACAGCACATTAATAGGAAATTGATTTAATTACACTCTGATCTACTGGAAATCATCAACGGCTCCTTGTGAAAGCATCAGGACTTGTGCTTTTCCTGCACGGGAGGAGGCGGATGCCTCCGTAATGGAGTTCTGGTCTCAATTTTCCTGTTTTTCTTTCCTCAAGTTCTTAACCTTTAATACTGGCTGTGCAACAGAGACTGTTAGGATGCCAAAACTCCCTCCAGAAATTGATTTGGCTGAGAATCAATTGCCAGGCAATTTGCATTGCAATCCGCTGTTTCCCGAGGAGAAAAGGGAAGAGCTCCGTGAAATCCGAGAGGCGATTCCCCGCCACCCCTAGGACAGAGCCTCAGGGCACAGAGACACATCCCCACATCCCCACACCGCAGACATTCCCGCTGCCATCCCCTCCGGGCTGCATCACAGCAGCGCTGTGCTCTACTCCAAGCAGCACAAGGCGTGGATACCAGAATCCAGCGGGATGTCAGTGTCCCACCCCCTTTGGAGACACCCAGAAGCCCCAGAGGGAATTCTTATTTTGCTTTGCCGACCCGAGAAGTAGCACAGCTCCACGGAAAGGACTGGGAGCTGTGCTCACACGGACTGTGCCCTTCTCCAGGCAACAAGGGGGCACAGGCTCATAGACACTGAAGTTCTGGAGGGTCACACGTCACAGGAAGAACTGTAGAATTATGGAATAGCCTGAGCTGGAAGGGACCCACAGGGGTCATGGATCCAGCTCCTGGCCCCGCACAGACACCCCAACAACCCCACCCTGGGCATCCCTGGCAGCGCTGTCCAAGCCCCCCTGGAGCTCTGGCAGCCTCGGGGCCGTGCCCATTCCCTGGGGAGCCTGGGCAGTGCCAGCACCCTCTGGGGGCAGAACCTTTCCCTGATCCCCAGCCTGAGCCTGCCCTGGCCCAGCCCCAGCCGTTCCCTGGGTGCTGTCCCTGTCCCAGGGAGCAGAGCTCGGAGCTGCAGCCCCCAGTGAGCTCTGCCCTCAGTGTGCTCTGCTCCAGCTGAACAAACCCAGTGCCCCCAGCTGCTCCTCGGGTGGCCCCTCCAGCCCCTTCCCCATCCCCGTGTCCCTCCCATGGACACTCTGGAACAACTTTAGATCCTTCTTGTACTGTGGTGCCCAAGCCGCCCCCAGGACAGGGGTGTCCCTGTGGCTGCAGGGCACTGCTGACCCACCCCCAGCTCACCAGGGACCAGCACCTGCCGGGGAAACCTGGCACAGCTCTTCCACAGATTGGCCTCAAGAGACATTTGGCTCGACCTCCCACAAGAATAAAAGCCCATCAAACAAAAACCCATCCTTACACCTTGGCAGGACCCCTGGGAGATGGGAGGGGTGAGGCTGCGCCCGGGGAGGAGCTGGAGCAGCCCTGGAGCTGCCGACACCCTCGCAGGCAGCTGCACCCGCCCAGGCTGTCCCTGCTTTATCAGCCCTGCAACACTCCCAGGCTCATCCCACACATCCCCCTCACACTGCCGGGAATGTCCCCAAGCGTAGGAACAAAGCCTTGGGCACCTTTCGGGGCAGATCTCCAGCTGAGTGAAGGGAATTGCTTTAATGAGCTCGGGAAGGGGTGACACGTGGAAATCTGGGCAATTTGTGTGCACATCTTCACAAGCGTTTGGGACAACTGAGCTGAAGGCAGCAGCAGCACTGCAATCCTTGCCTTGCTCCTGCTGTGGAAAGGAACATCCCACCCACATTCCACCACCATGGACTGCTGCCTTAGCTTTTAACTTTTATATTTCTCAAACCCTGCCCTGCCTGGTGTGTGACTCTGCAGTTCCTTGTGCCCTGGGAGCTGCTGTTCTCTCCTGCTGCTCACACACAACAAACCTCTGCAGGTTCCCACTCCAAGGACACCGGGCCCCAAAGGTGTCAACTCAAAGCCTCTAAAGGGGGGCAAACTCGGGGTAATTCCACCATGAACTGAGGTGATCATTGGAGAATGAACCCTGATATGCAAATGAACCCAACTTATCAAAGTGGGAAGAACCCGTGACCCAGGGTCCATCTGGGGTGGAGCCTCTGGACTGCCCAGGGTGAGCCTTTGAAGGCCTTCAAATAAATCCCTCCTTTGATTCTCTTATTTTTGTCTGGTCTCTGTGTTTTAGGAGGCCACTTAAGGCATCAGGACCAGCACAGAGGCAATGCCACAGGAAATCATGGCACAGACAGGCAGCAAAGGCACAACAGCACTGCCGGACACTCCACTTGCTCCAGTTTCCTTCCCTTGCCAAAATCCCAGCAAGGGGGACTCCCACACTCAGCAGCTCCAGGGAGCACAGGCAGATCTTGCCTTTTCCTGGTCTTAAAACGGAGAGCCAGACACGGTGAAAGGAAAGGGGTTTTTCCCTCGGTGTTTATTTAGGATCCTTGGTGCCCCACACCGTCCCAGTGGAGCGCGCCCAAGTGCCCCCGGAATGCCCCCACCCCATAAATCGTGTGTACAACTCACAGGCCTTGCCAATGAGCACATCCATCAAAGATTGCCCAGGGAGAGACTCGAATGGATCCCCCCCATGCTGAGGAGTCTCCCCCCTGGCTGGGCCTGTCTCAGTTCCCAGCGTGTGTTCCAGAGAGGACCTTGGTGTCTGGGGCTGTCTGACCCTCAGCCGCGGCTCCCAGGGTGTTTGGGCTCCTGGCTGAGCGGGACACGGGGTGTGAGACTGAGGGAGTTACAGGTGTGGGGGCTGAAAGCACTGAGGGGATAGAAAAGCTGTATAAAGGCTGGATAAAGGGGTGTAAAAGGGGTATATAAAAAGGCAAAAATCATCCTGGCATCACAGAAAGGGGCAATTCCAGTCCAGGGTCCCTGGGGAGCTGCCTAGGGAGGACTGAGCTGACTCCATGGCAATGCATATTCATGGCAAGGAAAGCTGGATCCACAGGGGCAGCCTTCTCCCGGGACACTCCTACCCCATGTGCATTAATGAGCTTCCAAAAGTTACCATTAAATCCCAAGGGATTCTCCCTGTGCAACTTCCAGCTATTTATTCCATTCCATCCTGGTGTCTGAGCTGTTTGCCATTAGTTTTGTGTTAAACTCATTCCAAAGATAGTTCCCATGCTCACTGCTCCCTTCCTGCCCCACGTTCCTGTGGCATTTCCAGGCATTTCCCACACACCCTTCTGGGAGATTCTCCCCGTTTTCCCTCGGATGAATCTGTCCAGGTCAGCCTGGAGTATCCCTAAGAAACACCACGCAGCCGAGTTCAGTGCAAGAACCCAAATTCTCCACTAAAACACCTGCACGAGTTCTCAGCCCGGAATCACCTCACGCAGCTCGGAGGGACCAGAGAGGATAAAACACTGCAAGCTCCATGGAAAAAATTCCAGACAGACCAGGTGAGGCTTGTTTGAGCTTGAAGAGGCTTCCCCGAGCACTCACAGTGTTCAGTCCTTTGAGATGTGTCTTGAAAGACAAACCCAACCTCACTGTACGCATTAAGTCTGAGCACCAAAAGCCTGCAAGAGTCCAGTTGTCCCAGGGTTGTAATCCAAGATCAACCCAACCTCGGACACTCCAAAAAGAAATCAACTTCCATTTGCTGACCATGGAGAAGGCTCCATCCCCTATGTCTTGGGGTGACTTTATGCTGTGTATCCCCTATCACCTGCTCGGTGCCCAGCCATGATTCCTGGGCCTTTCTGTGTCTTAAAATTGGGTGTGAGAGAAAGGAAAAAGCCAGAGGAACTTTTCAAAACAGTTTTTGTGTTCAAGGACAGGGGGAAGATAGCTGCTGCTGCTGCTGCTGCTGCAGAGCAGAGGCACCTTCCTGCTTTCCCCGGCTCTGGGCTCCTTTTCTCGGAGGAGAGAGATGGAGAGTTCAACTCCTTTGTTTCCCTGGGACTTTGGATTTTCCTTCTTCTCTTCTGGACTGTTCAGAGCACCAGAACATCAGAACCTCACTGGGAGCCCTCACACCTCCGCCCAGAGGGGCCCGAGCCCACCCAGCTCCGAAGAGGAGAGAGAGAGAGAGAGCGAGAGAGAGAGCCCACAGCCACGGAAAGGACTCTCAAATCTTCCCAGGTTTTCTCTCCACAGTGACAGGTTTTATTATTTAGCATTATTCTTTTCCTGTGTGTTTGTTAAATAAATAGGGGTTTTTCCCTCCTTTCACTTTCCTTCGAGGAATTTTTTCCCGCCCCTGGTGGGGGAGGGGTGGCTGTACCCTGCCTTCTATAGAGGAGACGTTCCTCCCAGAGCCTTCCTCCCAATTTTGTCTCAAACCGGGACACCCTAAAAAAGCCCAGGTGGCCAGCACTGATAGGAAAAGCAAACCACAGCCCCCAGCAAGGAAGGATTCCCACATTTTCTGGGAGCCAGCAGCAGTGACAAGCCCCGGGAGCGGCTGCCTGCACCCCACAGGATGCCTGACACACAGAATGGCTTTTGGAAAGTCCCCCACGCTCCCAGACCAGTTGTAGACTTTCAAAGCGGCGACCTCGGCTCCTCATCCCCAATGGACAGGAACACAAACGTGTTCCTAGGGACTCATCTCCAAAGAGAGGAGGGGCTGAGCTCCAGCATTTAATGCTCCCGTCTCCCTTCCACCCGCTTCCAGCAAACTGCCTGCGTGAAAATTCATATCCTGTCTGATATCTTCAAATCCCTGCGCGGTCCAAGGCCAGCCCTTTGCCTCTGGTTCTTGTTGTTTTGGGAGGAGAAGGGAAATGAAGAATGTCGCGCACGCGGGTCCCGCCGGCGGCTCGGAGCAAAGGCTCTGCTCCGTGCGTGGGCACGCAGGGGATGCCAGGGAAAGGCTGCCAGGATTGCCACGGGGCAGGGAAACCACGAGGGGAAATCTCACTCGGAGCTGAGCACCTGCCTGAGCTTCCCTGCCTGCACAAGTTCATGACTCAATCAGGGTTTCAGAGCCAAGGTGAGCAGAGGGATGCACTGAGCTCCCGATCAGCACCGAGAGGGATCCACAAGGATCTGCTCTCTTATCCTGGGACTCAGAGCAAAGGACATCCTTGTCAGCTGCCAGCTGCACTGCACCTGCTCTGCTCCCCCAGTCAGCATCTGGAACTCATCACCCTTCCCAGAGCCATCCCTGAACCCTCAACTCAGCCAAGGCGGGCAATTCCCATCCCTGGCAGTGCCCAAGGCCAGGTTGGACACTGGGGCTTGGAGCAGCCTGGGACAGTGGGAGGTGTCCCTGCCCATGGCAGGGGTGGCACTGGGTGGGCTTTAAGGTCCCTGCAACCCAAACTATCCTGGGATTCTCAGATTCTTTATGTGGGACCATGGTGTCCCTACAGAGAGGAGCATACTTGCTGCTCTCGGTGCTTTTCAAAGATTACAATCAAAAGTGGCCACATTTTCCCTGCCAGAGCCAACTCCAGCTCCCACCCATCCCTACAATACCCTGGGTTTCAGCAAAGCTTTTAAAGGAAGCAAAAACTTGGGTGTAATTGGCTCACGAGGTCTCTGTGGGGTTAGGAAGATGGGAAAAACCACAAAATTCATCCCTCAGTGTGGAAGTCATTTTCATGCCCCACTTTTTCAGCTGGGGAATATTTCTTTCGGAAAACAGTCACTTACAAGTAAACTCCTGGGGATTTTTTTCCCCCTTAGAACAATAAATATTTCCTGTGAAGCAGTGTTCTGAAAATCCCAACTGGTTTAGAGGTCCAGTTTCATACAGATGAGCATCCAAAAGCTCAGCTGTGTATCAGGCTTCCTTTGATCTCCGCCCCAGACTAGAAGAGAAGAAGCTTTCCTGCAAGATTTCCTCTAGTCCTAAATTTTTTGCCAAGCTGTAAACAGCTTATTGCTTTTTATTTCCACCTTGGCTGCAAGTGAGACACAGGAACGATTCAAAGGGGGGAGATCAGCTCGGACGCACAAAACACACAGGACAAACGCTCCTTTGCACATCGATCTTGCAGGAAAAGCTGGCAAAAACCACAGTTTAACCTCGTTAAAGGATCCAAGAGCACAGGGATTTGCTCAGTCAGAGGACAGTGACCTTGCACAGGCTCACGCCCTCAGATCAAACAGGAGTGATAAGTGAATATTCGATACCAAGCCCAGAGCCCTCCTCAGGCCCTCCAGCCCCGGCGGCTGCAGCACCACAGCGGGTTAAGCCAAGGTGCTGTGCATTAGCATTTCCAAACTTGCAGAAAAGGCCTGGAAGTGAGGGAAATCTTCCTGTGCAGCACCATTCCTGCTGCCAGGATTCCATCCCCCTGTCCCAATGCATGCTCCCGAAAGGAAGGGCTCCCAGCGAGGAGAACTTAGGACAGGCCCTGATGGTCCCTCCCTACAGCCACCGAGCCCCTGGAAGCACCCATGGGGACAGCAGGGCCCGGTGTCACATGAATTAACGTCACCCAGGGGCGCAGAGGGCCAGAGACACGCTTGGAGCTGCAGGATCCAACAAGGAGAGGCTGCACGCACCCCAAAGCACGGAGGAAATCTGTGTCCCTGTCCTGTTGTCGAGGAAAAGACAGGGAAGGCAGTGCAGGGGTCTCCCCAGGCACGGGGATGAGCTGGGTGTGAGCAGGCAGCCCCTCTGCAAGAGGAGGGTGTGAAACCCCAGCCAGGCGTGGGGCCTGCTCCTTCCTCTTGCTGGGGCACTTCCCACACACCTCCACCATGGGATTTGTCCGGAGTGGCCAGGAACGGGGAAGGGAGGGAGTCTGACAGGCTGGGAGAGCTGGGGGTGTTCCCCTGGAGAGGAGAAGGCTCCAGGGAGACCTCAAAGCCCCTCCCAGTGCCTAAAGGGGCTCCAGAAGAGCTGGAGAGGGACTTGGGACAAGGGATGGAGGGACAGAACACAGGGAATGGCTTCCCACTGCCAGAGGGCAGGAATGGATGGGATATTGGGAAGGAATTGTTCCCTGGGAGGGTGGGCAGGCCCTGGCACAGGGTGCCCAGAGCAGCTGTGGCTGCCCCTGGATCCCCGGCAGTGTCCAAGGCCAGGTTGGACACTGGGGCTTGGAGCAGCCTGGGACAGTGGGAGGTGTCCCTGCCCATGGCAGGGGGGGCACTGGATGGGCTTTAGGGTCCCTTCCCACCCAAACCAGGAATTCTGTGGTTTTGTTGGGTGGGGCTCGGCCCTGCTTTTCCCTTTGCACCAGAAGACACAAAACTCATCAGGTGCATCTGGAATGAGGAAACCCAAACCTGGCCCTGGCAGAAAATCACCTCTCAGAGCTGCCTTGAAGGAACAGGAAATGGCAACACAAAGGGGTGATTTCAAAGCTATTAAAAATATCTTTTTTATCATTTTCTACTGTTCCACTGCTGTGGGTTAACACATTGGGAATGAAAGACATCTCAGCTAGGGGGTGTTACTGGGAGCTGGCACGGCCTGGGGGCAGCAGAAACAGCCACCAGGTACCCAAAGCTGCTGAATTTACCCCCAACTATCCCTGTCCCTGTCAGTTCTCCTCAGTGAGAACACACTGCCCTTCTCTCAGGCTTTAATTAGGGAGGTGTTTATAGCAGGGATTTTTAGATGCATCTCAAATAATGACTTTTTAACCCAGAAAGTTCACTATTAAATGGAATTATTCCTATAAATTTTACTATTTAAATGCCCTTTTTATTTTAAGAAAACAATCCCCCTGGGGCTGTGCAAGCACTGCTCCTTCAGTGGCTCCATGATTTAATAAACCCCTCGCCACTTGGAAATGTCCTCTTGGCTCTGCTGTGCCAGCTGGGTTTGCCTCATCTTTGCTGAACTCTGTGACTGAACTCCGGGCCAGAAGGCCCAAAAATCCTTAAAATTCACCTCGTTTTCCCTCACGTTGGTGCATCTGGGGCTGCTGCTGGCGTTGGCACTCGGAGCACGGAGCGGAGGGAAAGCGCCATCCCCCTCCCTCCATTCCAAGCTCTGATTTCAAACCTTCCTGACCACAGAGCAGAGCTCCTGCTGTCCCACCTTCCCTGAGGCTGGAACGCTGCATCCAAACCAGGAATACCTCTGGAATGTTCCATCAGAAAGGAGCAGAAAACCCCAGAAGGAACCTGCAGGAGCCCACAAAGCCGTGACCTGAAAGGGAGGGACCTCCCCCCACCCCACAGTCTGCACCCTCCACGAGTTCTGCAACTTGTATTTCGTGGTTTGGGGTTTAACACCCATGGCCACTCAGCCATTAAATAACGACTTTGAGGATTGAGATCCTGAGGCAAAAATCCGGTCCTTGGAGGAACATCCAACCCAGGAGCTCGTGGAGGAGAAGGGATGGAGGAGGACAGCTCAGTGCCTCTGTGTTCAACACAGCCCCTCACGAAATACAGTCTGGGGACTCATTTAGTAACCTTTGGACTTCAAAAAGCAAATGGTTTTTGCAACTCTGGTGATTTCTGAATTCATGGTTATTTTCCAAGAAAAATGTGGGAACGCTTTAGGTTTCCAGGTGAAAATATTAAAAATATCTGCAAAGAATCCCAAAATCGTTAAGGCTGGAAAAGACCTCCGAGATCATCAAGTCCAACCAGTACCAGCACCACTAAACCATGTCCCCAAGGGCCACATCCCCACGGCTTTGCAACACCTCCAGGGATGGTGACTCCACCGTTTCCCTGAGCAGTTTGAAGCTCCCAGGGGAATTAATAACATTTATTTAAGTTTTTTTAAGAAAAGTGAAATACGTTCGGAAATTCCGAGTGCAGGGAGTCGAGAAGGAGGTTTGGTGCTCACGCTTTCTTTGGGGCTGTTTGTTCTGCAGCTGTTCATCAAAACCTGCAAGGTGACAGCAGCCAAGATGTGCTGATGCCTCTTTCCCTTAGCTGGGAAAGGGAGATTTGATTGTCTCGGGGTGACTTTATGCTGTGTATCCCCTATCACCTGCTCGGTGCCCAGCCATGATTCCTGTGCCTTTCTGTGGCTTTAAAACTGGGTGTGAGAGAAAGAGAAGAAAAAAAAGCCAGAAGAACGTTTCAAAACAGTTTTGTGCTCCAAGGACATTCACTGCCCTGCGTTCCTGCTGCTGCAGAGCAGAGGCACCTTCCTGCTTTCCCTGGCTCTGGGCTCCTTTTCTCGGAGGAGAGACACGGAGAGTTCAACTCCTTTGTTTCCCTGGGACTTTGGTTTTTCCTTCTTCTCCTCTGTACTGTTCAGAGCACCAGAACATCAGAACCTCCCTGGGAGCCCTCACACCTCGGCCCGGAGGGGCCCGAGCCCACCCAGCTCCGAAGAGAAGAGAGAGAGAGAGAGAGAGAGGGAGAGAGAGCCCACAGCCACGGAAAGGACTCTCAAATCTTCCCAGGTTTTCTCTCCACAGTGAGAGGTTTTATTATTTAGCATTATTCTTTTCCTGTGTGTTTGTTAAATAAATAGGGGTTTTTCCCTCCTTTCACTTTCCTTCGAGGAATTTTTTCCCGCCCCTGGTGGGGGAGGGGTGGCTGTACCCTGCCTTCTGTGGAGGAGAGGTTCCTGCCAGAGCCTTCCTCTGAAAATTTGTCTCAAACCAGGACACTGATGCACTGGGATAATATTTCAGCTATCAAGGCTACTGGCTTCTTAGCACACAGAAACATGCACGAATGATGTGACATCTCTGCCTCTCTCTGGCCCTTCTGCCTAATGCTCCCAGGACTTTTTTCATCCCCTTGGAGCAATTTAAAGAATGGAAATTGAATCTAGATGTGGCTTTTACCTGGTGCCTATTTCTGGCTGGTATTTATTCCATTTGGGTCGTGACTAATTGCTGAGGTGCCACCCCAGCCTGTCCAACCTTTGTGTACAGGGATGTATTTTCAGCTCTTCTTCAGCTGGGCCTCTTCTTGCAGCCCAGGAATGCAGCAAAATGCTCAAAGCCAAGGAAAAAAACCATCAAAAACATCACCTTCCCAGCAAATCACCTGAAATAATCCCAGCAATGTGTCAACTGCACCAGTGATCCATCATTTGCTTGCTTAGAAGCCTCGCTGGCGTTCAGGAAGCTGAAAATCCAAGGGGAGGCTGAATTTGATTTTCATTCCGAGCCGTGGGCACTGTCCACACTGATATTTCTGACTGTGGCACTTATTGCAGGTGAAATCTGCAGGAATTCAAGGGCTCCCTCCCTCCAGCAGCACAGTGGGAAAGTCTGATGTGACACTGCCCAAACACTCACATTTCTCTGGGTACAACTGAAAACCACTTTAAATTGCCTTTGGTTTTCCTCTGGGCAACCAAGTACTGCTCTGAGATGTTGTCCAGAAAGGCTGCGGATGCCTTTTCCCTGGAAGTGTCCAAGGCCATGCTGGATGGGGCCTGGAGCCACCTGGGACAGTGCGTGCCATCCCTGCCCACGGCAGGGGGTGGAAGGAGATGACCTTTAAGGCCCTTCCAACCCAAACCATTCCACGATTCCGTTGTGGTTGGAGCTCCTTATTGTGTTTAATTTCATTCAGTGCAGGTCCCACAGCTCTGGACCAAACCCAAAACCTCACGTAATCTGCTTTTTGAAATTCATTAACCTGTTCAGCTGCTTATTCTTACAAACAGGAATGGAAATGTTTGGGGTCCTGAGAGGAAGAAGGGAAGCGCAGGGAGCAGCCCCCTTCGGAGCCCCCCCTGCCTGGGGGGCACTGCTGAGGGAGGAGCTGGCAGGAATCCTTGGAAATCTCTTGGATTTGGAGCCCGTCAGACAGGAGCAGTGCTGGGGGAAAAGACACAAGGCTAATAAACCATGTGAAATGTTGGCTTTTATAGGGGACAAAGATGCCAGCCTGCCTGAATTGCAGATTTCACAGGGAGCTGTTTGGGCTCTTTGGGAAGGGCTGGATGTCAGGACAGCTTCCTTTCGGAGCCGCAGCGCCGTGTCTGCTCCCAGAGGCGGCTGGAGCAGGGCTGATCCTGCCCAGACAAGGGCAGAACACAGCACCAGCATTTACCCGTGGTTTATCCACCCTTTATCCATGGGAAGGTGCTCCTGGCCCGCAGCGAAGGCATCGCCCTGTTCGAGACTGCACCCGAGATGGATCCTGCAGTGCAGCGGGGCCACACGGGCTGCAGCACTCCCAGAACATATTTAATCTCCCGGGAGCTGAGGGACGTGGAATATAAAGCATCTCTGCAGGTTTTCAACTCAAAAATCAGCAGAGGTGGAGGCTTTGAAATCGTTCTGGCCGCAGCATCCACCACACAAACCTTTGTAAGCTGGAAGCTGATCCCCAGCTCTCCCAAAATACAGGATTTGATCCATCCTGGGCCAAATCCCATCGTGGATGTGGTGATGGAGTTGCACCCACACATCAGGGGAGCCCAGTCCTGGAGCGTGGCAAATTTAAAGGATTCCAAACAGATCAAAGATGTAAAGATCTCAACAGATCCCACAAATGTGAAAGATTCCAAGCAGATCCCAGGCAGATCCCTCCAGTACCTAAAGGGGGCTTACAAGAAGGCTGGAGAGGAATTTTTCACAAGGGCCTGGAGTGCCAGGACACAGGGAATGGCTTCCCAGTGCCAGAGAGCAGGGCTGGATGGGATATTGGGAAGGAATTGTTCCCTGGGAGGGTGGGCAGGCCCTGGCACAGGGTGCCCAGAGCAGCTGTGGCTGCCCCTGGATCCCTGGCAGTGCCCAAGGCCAGGCTGGACATTGGGGCTTGGAGCAGCCTGGGACAGTGGAAGGTGTCCCTGCCCATGGCAGGGGTGGCACTGGATGGGCTTTAAGGTCCCTTCCAGCCCAAACCCTCCAACGAATCCATGGTTCTGTATTATCAGGAAGCTCTAAAGCCTCACAGGAAGGTTTAGGAATGCTCCTGGAAGGATTATCTTGGAGAACAAAATGCACTGCCGAGCGTGTTCCAGGGTGTATGTCGGATCACAGCAAGCACACAGACAGAAAAGGGAACCCCCACCTCCAAGAGCTCCAATCAGGAGCAAATCCAGTGGCTGGCACCTGCTCCAAGTCCATGACAATCACACTTTGTGCAGGCAGTCCTTGCTTTGGGATCTGTGCTTTGGGGCTTGGACACTGCCAGGGATCCAGGGGCAGCCCCAGCTGCTCTGGGCACCCTGTGCCAGGGCCTGCCCACCCTCCCAGGGAACAATTCCTTCCCAATATCCCATCCAGCCCTGCCCTCTGTTTAAAACCATTCCCCTTCTCCTGTCACTATTGGCCCATTCAAAATTCCCTCTCCATTCACTTGATGAAATCTCATTTGTGACCCTCACGTGCTCCATCAGAGGAGATGGATAAAAAAGCAATAACTGTAAATATATCTGATACAGATACACACAGACAGCAGCTCCTGCAGGTCAGGCCCCTGCCAGACACAACCATATGTTAAACGCAACCACGACGAGCATCGCGGCAAATTAACGAGCTAATTAACACCAGCACAGAAACACTGAGCAATCCCACCCCGTCCTCCCACCTCCAGAGGAGGATCTCATCCGGAGAAACAGAGCACAGGGATGGGAGACTCCGTTGTGACTGTGGCCCACAAAGGAACCGCAAGAAACCCTCACTGGTTAGGAGAAGAGACCACAAAAATGCCCCACGATCCTTCTGGCCTACCCAAAATGACACCCCTGGTGTCTAATCCAATGTAGTGTTTTAAACAAGAGCTTCACTTAGCTGGTTAAAAACAAAATATGAGTTTAATCCCTCTGGGCAACTCACCTCTGCCATGCCAAAAGGAAAAAGGAACTGACCCACTCTAGCTCCAGAAAAAGCAGTTAATTGCTTAAAATACACAGACTGATGTTTAGGAACAGCTTGAATTTTTTTCCATCTGCACTGCAAACCATCTGTTCTGCATGAGAGATTTCATGACTTCCCAGGTCCATTTCTAAATTGAAATGGATGTTTTAATGATGAAAAATGGGGAGAAGCGATGAATACTTCATTAAAACACATTATTTCCCTGTCAACTTTCTATTCTCCTGACTGTAAGCAAAAATAATGTCTGAGCAGAGTTAATGTCTCGGGTTATCAGAGCTGCAGATGCCTCTTGGCATTTGCCTGAACAAATAAGCTATTTCATAAACCTGCAAACAGAAATGATTCAATAAATTGGAATTTCTTTCCCTTCTAATGAAAACCAGAGTTCTCCAACTCTTTCAATTACCTCCACGGAATGCAAAAGACACTAAAGAGAGGGTTTTTCTCCCTGTTTGCTTCATTCTTAGGTCCATAAAGGCACATTAAAAACGTCAATACCTTCACAGGGGAGGCTCATCCACACTTCCTTTGGCGAACTGTATTTAACTATTTCAGTAAGATGCAAGGGTATCATTTCCTACCAACATGACGAGGAACCAAACTGTCCAAACCACTCTTCTCTATCACAAATAAACACTTTCTATAGCACTTCTCAGTGTATTTGCCAATTACGTCATATTTTTTGGACTGAAGCGAGTGTTTGCTGAAGCACAGAGAAACGATAACAGAAATATCCAAGCAGGGCTTGCTTTCGTGCTTAGGCAATTTATTAAAGCAACAAGACATTCCAGCCTGCCATGCAAGTGAAAAACAACGGGCTGGAGGAGAGGGATTGTGTTGGAAATCTGAAGAAACCACCAAAAGCCTTCAGAGGCATCGGGCAGCAGGAAAAACCCCGCAAGCCCCGAGGTGCTCTGCTGTCCCATGCTCTGCTTGCGCCAAGACTTCCCAAATTCACCTGATTCCCAGCACGTCCCCTTCTGAAAACGCCCAGGAGGAGACTGCTTAAACCCCTCCAACACTGACAGGGTCTCCCTGGTGCCCTCCCCAATCAATTCCCTCTTCAGCCAGCTGAAGGATCAATGGACATTTCCAGAAACCCGAGCCTGTTAACCCAGCCTGGAGTTTCTTATTAAATCCCTTTTTATTAAGAGATTCCCAATGAAATAAAAGCCAAACCCAAAAGGTGAGCTGGCTGCCTCAAAGCCAACCTCTGGAAACAAAAAACCAGAATATGTGGGCTTTTCCCTCAGAACCTCCAGTCGAAACAGATCCACACAATCTCCTGGGTACAGATTCCCTGATCCTCAGAGAGGCTTTGACAGAAGTAATTCTGCTGGTTGAAATCTTCCCCCTGCTGTCAAAATTTAACTCATCCAGGAATATTAAAGCAAATTCACTTTAGCCATCCAGATGTGGGACACAAAACTCTGCCCTTGAGTCCTCCTCCCTGCAGGTTTAGGGAACAGCCCAATATCTGGAATTATTCCCAAATAATGAACAGAGCAAGAGCTCCATGAAGGCGCAACGGTGTTTTTGTTATTTAACAACAAAAGTCTAGGATATGGGACAAAACTCAATTGAAAATCCTGTATTTTAATTACAAACCCCATTTAACCAGGCAAATTCCAGCCCGCCAGCAGGCACGGAGAGATTAGGAACAAGGAATCTTCCTGGATTTCTCCGTGTTCATCTGAGCAGGGTACGAGGAGGAGAACGATGGCAGCGGAGACGTCGGGCCATCGATCCATAATGAAACAGCTCTAAAGCTGCTAACAGCTCTAAAATAATGTTTGCCTTGCCGGTGCCTGCTTCTTGTCTTCATAATTGATTTTGCACTGAAGGTCTCAGATTGCATAAGCAGCCTGAAAATCACTGCGCTGAGAACTGCCAGTTTCTTTTATTCCTCTTGTATCTTCTCCCAGCGAGTTAATCCCAGGTGGGAAACGCGGCCCTGATAAAAGGCAGCAATCCCAGTGCCGGGTTTCAGTGAGCCACTGCATTTCTGCTCCGTTTCTCCAGCACCAGGACTTCACAAACGAGTTCTCTCCGCTCGTGGAGCTGTGCCGGGGACGGTCAGGCTGGAAATCGGGTTCTTCCCCCAGAGGGTGCTGGGCACTGCCCAGGCTCCCCAGGGAATGGGCACAGCCCCGAGGCTGCCAGAGCTCCAGGAGCGTTTGGGCAGCGCTGCCAGGGATGCCCAGGGTGGGGTTGTTGGGATCACGAGTTGGATCCATGATCCTTGTGGGTCCCTCCCAGCTCAGGACATTCTGTGGTTCTACTCACACCCTCATGAGTCTGACACTGCCATCCGCACCTCTGCTGGATGAAATCCCCACACATTTATTTAAAATATCCCATTTCACACACCTTTAAAGGAGGGGTTATGAGGGGATTATGTCAAAAACACTGAAGATCCTTTCATGGCAGTGAAAAATATCCTGGCAAGTGTGCAGGTCATTGCCAAAGGCAAGGAGCAAAATGGGGTCTGATTGCTGGGAGCTGCCTGCAGCCTTTAAAACCAGTTTTGGCACCACTATAAAACATTTCTGTTGGTTCAGCGAAGGAGAAGCAACAATGGAAACTCAGCTTTTGAACCAGATCTAAAAGAACTCGGGGTAAAACATCTGTCTGTCATTAGTGTTCCTCCGCAGCACAGATCCTCCAGGCGACCCCAGATGTGTACGTTAGGTTCCATTTATTTTATTATTCGCATCATAGCAGTCACTTCTCACAGAAACTGCTGTGTTTCTCTTGGATCCAGACCTTAAACTTTTCTGTCATCGTTTAAAAAACCCCGTGTGGAGCCAACAGGATTTTCAGTTCGGGTTTATTTTCCTTTTGGTGAGTATATTCCATATATAGCCCTCCTTCTAAACTGAGAATGCTTCCATATGTAATATAAGGAGGAGGGCAGGATTTAGAAATACACCAACTAAGGACAAAAGAATTCACCAAGATAAATGCACAAGCACAACAAATTCTACCCTTCCTTTTTTTTTAAAAGAAAAAGAGTAAAATCAAGAATAAAATATTGTCTCCAAACCAGTTTGCTGAAAAAATATATTTTTAAGCCAAGAAACCGCCAAGTAGAAGTTGTTACTCAACCTATTCCATC
This sequence comes from Mohoua ochrocephala, assembly GCA_013398855.1. Lineage (NCBI taxonomy): Eukaryota > Metazoa > Chordata > Aves > Passeriformes > Acanthizidae > Mohoua > Mohoua ochrocephala. Next base: position 238,327 of record VZTA01000137.1, on the reverse strand, counting down.
ACTTTAAAGATGGAATTCCAGTGGATCAGGTTTTCAAATGCCCTTTTCACAGAACCGCCTGCCAAAATCTCTCTGGATTCACGTTGCAGACAAACTGTTCTTCCCCTGGACAAGTCAGGAAAAAATTCCATATAAAAGCAGAGGAGGGAAGGACAGCTGAGACATCCATGGAGATATCCTGCTTGAATCACACCATTATTAACCTTTAATGGAGAACCGAGAGGTATGTGAGCCCCAGCCATGAGAGCAGCCCTGTGGGACGGGATGGCCCAAGGTGACCAAGCTCCGTTCACAGGTCGGAAAACAAGCCTGGGATCTTGGGAGCAAATCCTGGGCACCTGCAGCAGTCACTGAACCAGAGTCACTCGCTTCCCCAGCAGGAGATTCCCTTTAATCCCTAATTACACCTGATTTGGGTGTAAACCTTTGGGCTGGGGCTCTGCTGCCACTTCTGGAATCTGCACACACATCATCCCAGACTGGTTTGGGATGAGAGAGACCTCAAAGCTCACCCAGTGCCACCCCTGCCATGGCAGGGACACCTCCCACTGTCCCAGGCTGCTCCAAGCCCCAATGTCCAACCTGGCCTTGGGCACTGCCAGGGATCCAGGGGCAGCCACAGCTGCTCTGGGCACCCTGTGCCAGGGCCTGCCCACCCTCCCAGGGAACAATTCCTTCCCAATATCCCATCTAAATCTCCCCTCTTCAGTTCAAAACCTTGTCCTGTCTCTCTGTGCCCGTGGAAGAAGTGCCCCCGCTGCTTTTTCAGGCCCTGGAAGGCTGCAATGAGTTCTGCCCTCACTCTCACTGAAAAGGCCACGGCGATTTTTCTCTCCACAAATAATAAAAGAAAATAGAGAGAGCCAGAGGCCACAGGGGAGGAGCAGAGCCCACTCTCAGCCAGCTCCCGCTGCAGGAAAGTCTTCCATCATCCAAACAAAAGGGCGACTGAACCACTGTCCCCTGGCTGCAGCACCACAGACACACCTCTGAGATTTGCATGGAGAAAAGCAACACCTCAATTCCTAAACATATCCCAGTCCCTGGGGCTTGGAACCCAGCTCTCCAGCCCGTGTTTCACCGTGCAAGCCAGAAACCTGAGAAGTTCAGCCCTCGTTCAGCACCTCGTCGTGCTCCTGCTGCCTTCCTGGGGAGGAGGGGTTGATTTCCTGGGCTGATTTCCATTCTTTTCCATGGAGCCAGCAGCTGGCAGCGACGCTGTGCAGCTCGGTTCTGCCTTTCTCTGCCTCTACAATTGCATTTCTACAATTACCCAGAGCTGGAATTCCTGGGCATCGATTGGTCTCAGGATGAGGTTTTTAGGCTATGAAACAAGGAGGAGAAAGGAGTGCTTGAAGGGAGCCTACAAGGAAGATAAAGAGGGACTTTGGATGAGGACATGGAGTGCCAGGACACAGGGAATGGCTTCCCACTGCCAGAGGGCAGGGTTGGATGGGATATTGGGGAGGAATTGTTCCCTGGGAGGGTGGGCAGGCCCTGGCACAGGGTGCCCAGAGCAGCTGTGGCTGCCCCTGGATCCCTGGCAGTGCCCAAGGCCAGGCTGGACCAAGAACAACCTGGTCCATGGAAGGTGTCCCTGCCCATGGTCAGAAGTGGATGGGTTTTAAGGTCCCTCCCAACCCAAACCACTCCACGATTCCATAATTCCATAACTTTCTCTATTAGCAGCTCAGTTCCAGCTGCAGAGCTCTGAGGAGATTTTTCCTCCTCACAGAATCTCCTACCCCGATATTATTTACAATAATGTTTCAGGCAGTGCTGGCCAAAGCCATTATTACAGCAATTACTTTCCAGTCCCAGTCTCTGAGGTTTGCAGGAAAACACACATTTTGCTGGGAAATGGATGCTGACAGGGAGATCAACAGGAAAGATTCCTAAATGCCTAAGACTGGCAATTAGCATCAAAAGCCATAACCTTTGGGGAAACAGGGACACTCCCCACACAAGAATTGTTCCTTTAGGGACACTGCCTCTGCCTTTTTGGGTTGCTGAGGCCCTGAATCCCTGGAGACTTCCACCGTGAGACAATTTCAGTGCAAGACACAGCCAGGCAGGCCTGATTTCCAAAAATACCAAATTGAGATTACATAAAACGAGTGGGAAGACTGACAAAAAATAAAAAAGCGGGGTTTTGATCAAACAATTTATGGCATTTCTGACTGGGAATGCAAATGAATTAATCTCAGTGACCTTAAAAATAAACTGAAGCAAGGGGTCCTTGGAGGCACGAAGTGAGAATGGGAGGCTTTTTTCTCGGAGAGTGAGATAATGCTTGGACTGGAGCTTTTTAATGCATTGTGCTCGGTAAATTCGGCTCAGGGACAAAACTCCTGTGGAATATTTGATTGCCGGCGTGGAGACTACTACACGGAATTCCTAAATCATTCCGCAGTAAGGCAGGGTCTGGAGGCTCCCGAACATTTATTTTCTGGACATTTGTACTCACTCACTAATCACTTTCACAGGCATTAAGGAACAAATAAAGGCAGGTCGTCTGAAAAGTGCTTTATTTTGCTTTCTTATGCAGGAGCTGTGTTCTGTTCCCATTTTTTCCCATAGGAAACTGCTGATCTTAGCAGTACCCAAACTTTGGAAGAAATGTCAACAGAGGAGACGTGGAAAAAATTCCCACCCTGCCGAACGTAATTTTTTCCTGTCTCACATAAGACGTTCCCAAGAAACCCTGAAATATAATCCAGCCAGATTTACTTTCGTAGGGGTTATCCAGCTTCTGCAGCATTCCCCACGGGATGCATCACCAGTGGTGCTTTATCCCAGTCCGTGCCTGGATCCCAGCTTCCAAAGGAGACCTTCCCTGGGCAGGAAGCAGGACATGGAGCCCTTCAGCTGGCAGGTGCTTCCCAAAACAGCACTCCAGGGTTCTTTCCCACCTTTTCTCCAAAACTCTCCTTTTCACACCCTCGCTTTGGCCAGCTTTGAGCAGCTAAATCCTGGGAAACGGCTGGGATGGAGAGCCCACAGCCTCTCCAAACATCCCTGCTCTGGCTGCGCCTGGAGCAAGGGCCTGGGGAGCAAGGGATGGGAATCCACCTCACCTCGCATGGCTCGGCTGATCCTCGTTTGGCTTTGCACTAATTAGTGACCCAGTGGACCAAAGAAGTGCTGGGGTCGGAGGGATGGAGGAGAAGGTGTTTTTCCTTCCCTTGTCCAGGATGGATGACGGGCACTGGAGATAGCTGGAATCAAAGCCTTTCCTCAGGCCACCCCAGCAGTTTTGCATAACAGACGTCTGGAGCAAGGAGAGGGGGAAATCCCTCCTTATTTCTTGTCTCTATCTAAAGCCTCCTTCAGTCTAAACTCACCAGCGACTGAACCACTCCCAGTTCGAGTGAAACATAAAAAAAGAAACCTTGAAACCATAAAAAAGGACTGCAAACACAGACACGGAATCTAAAATTAACAGAAGCAAAACCTCTACGCTGCCGTGGATTTTCTCTGAGCTCAGCGGGCCCTTCTCACCACCTCAAAGTGCCGATGATTTCCTCTCCCACATCCCACAGATCCGTCTGCACCCCAGACAGGGCCCGCTCCGAGATTCCCAGGGGTCGTCCCTTCCCTTTCTCCAGCACTAATAAACATCGTTCTGAAAGAGCAACGGGATGTGTCATCTCCGTGAGCTCCAGCACCCCTCCTGCAATCATCCCACGGTGTTTGAGTGGTATCAGACACATCACCATGATTCCTGCTGCTCCCTTCAGACAGGCTCCTCACCACAGCTGCTCTGCTCTCACCCAGGGATGTGCAACTGGCTCAGAAAACAGCCGAAAGACTCATCCAAAACGGGATATTTACAGTGAAAACGCTGTGGTTTTACCTTCTGAAGCCCCATCAGAGGGCAAAGCTTTCCTTTCACGCTGTGGTTTTACCTTCTGAAGCCCCATCAGAGGGCAAAGCTTTCCTTTCACGCTGTGGTTTCACCTTCTGAAGCCCCATCAGTGGGCAAAGCTTTCCTTTCGCGCTGCTGTGTTTTCGAGGCACGGTTGCTGCCCTGTTTTCTGTACCAGTCTGGATGCCAAGGAAAGAGTATTCCATTAAAACCACCAGCCGGGCTTTGGCAGCTGGCACGGCAGCTCTCCAGAGCATGTAGGAGTTTAAGGAGATGACAGCTTCCCAGTTACTTTCCAGCAGGGAAGCAGCAAAAATCATCTGCATGCGGTGGGCAGGCTCCCGGTGCCAGCTGCAAATCCCTGCCAGTTAAGGCAAACAACCATTTAATTTTCTTGCAGAGAGGCACAGGACTGACTTCCCATTCCAAGCAGCCCTGAGAAGGTCAGCAGGCACCAGGAAATACTGAAAAATCGGGTCAAAACCCAAGCCGAGGTGGGTTTCAACGCGCTCCGAGGCAGGGGCTGAGGTTTAACATCACCAAAATCCCAGGTGCAGAAGAGCTCCAGGAAATGGCAACAAACTCCCCTGGGAACACCTGGAATGCTCGTGATGCCCCAGCTCTACAAATGCCACACAGGTCCTGCTCCCAGATAAACAGCTCATTCCTCTGCTCGGGTTTTAAGAGGGAATTCCTTAGGCAAAAGCACTCTGTGCCCCCACGGCTAAACTCCTCAGCCACCTTCCCAGCTTCTCACAGCAAGGGATTCTGGACAACTTCTGCTGAAACTGTGGTAAAATTTACACAGGAGCTCAGGGAATGTCAGCAATTACCAGCATGACCTCAAGGCTTAGAGAGGAGTCGAGATTAGAGGGAGACTTGTTTTTCTGCAGTGATTTGGTAGCAGATGGTGACTTTTATTTAGCCCTTCTGAAGAAAAGTAGCCTTGAAACGGGCACTTTCCCAGCTTCATTAACACGATATTGAGAGAAATATCAAATGTCTAAAGCAGAGACAATTCCCAGAGCCTCACACAATCCTTAACTAATCCAAACTCTCGTACTGCAATCTGCTTGGTGGCTTTTGGAGATGTGAGCCTCCAACCTCTGCTGCTTCTTCCTCCGTGCTTTCCAATTTTACTCCGCAGCGAAGCCAGCCCAGCTCAGCTTCTCCACTCTTTGCTCAGAAAATTCCGAGTGTTTTCCAGCTCTCAGCAGAGGCTGAGGCCACTCAGCTCTTCCACCTGCCTTTTGTTTGCTGATAGGTAAAACAAATAACCAGCAGCTCTCCTCTTTACAACGCATCTTCTCAACCCACCCTGAGCAGCCTCGCTGAACCCTCTGGGCTTGCACCACAACTGGAGCGGCCCAAAGTCTGAAGCGGCTTCAAAAGTTTAAAGTAAGAGCAAGGAAAGAGTCAAACGAGCCAAGGCTGACGAAGCCAACAAAAGCCTGAATTTTAAGCCCTTAACGAAGGGTCAGAAGTCACCAGCGTGACGTTCAGGAGGACAATCTGTGGCCAAATAGTCAAGATAAACCAGACGTGCCTACAAAATAAAGAAAATATTGCCACGTTTCGGCTTCTCTGGATTGAACACACTCTTCGGGTTGGATAATTCTACCAGAAGTACCCACCAGCCTCCCCCTGCCTGAAGAAAATCCATGTGCTGGCTGCTCCTGTGCCTGAGGCTCAGGAGGATGTGTTTACACCGGTGACATTTCACAAACTGTGTCCCCATTCCCCTCCCACTCAGTGCTTGAGAGAGACAGCACCAAGCCTGGCCTGATTCCTGGTAAGAGGAATAAAAATGCTCCCCTTCAGTTGATAAATGGGCACAGGTCAAGAGGAAATCAATTACAGACGGAAAATACACATTTCTAACCCGTGCATTTAAACAGCTCCTTTACAAGGGCTGAGGCACAGCTGAGATACCTTCGGATCTGTTTTACACGGCTAAAAACCCTGCATTCAGTGCTGGCTCACAGCAGCACATATGGCATGCCATTAAGCACATGAAGGAATCGCATGAACAAACTGCTCCTGCTACAGAAAGGAAGGCAAAATCAATTCCCCCTCCACTTATTATTGAATGAAAACCACGCAGAACCATTAAACATTACAGGGGAAAAGAAAAGGCCCTGCAAACTGAAAGGGAAATTGAAGGATTTGCTTGTTTAACTCAAATTGTGTATTTCTATTTTGCTGTACAAGTTTTGGTTTTGGTGATCATGGAATCCCAGGACGGTTTGGGTGGGAAGGGACCTTAAGGACCATCCAGTGCCATTATTCCTATTCCCAACGTTCCCTCACCAATCCTGCAGCCCCACTGCTTTACAAATCTATTATCTTGTGTTTATTTATTCTGCACTGCAATCCATAAAAGCGCTCAGGTTAAATCTCCCCCATCATAAATTCCAAGAGGCAATCTCCAGCCGAAGGAATTAGTTACTCAAAGTGCTCTCAGCTCCCAAAACGTGCGTATAAAACAGCTCAGCCCAACTCAAATCATATCAGATTTGTAACCAAAAAAAAATCCCGATTCCTGTGTGGAGCTGCCAGCCCTCATTAATCATGTCCTGATGAATGAAACCCTTTCCAGTGCTGGCAACAGAGATTTGCTCGGAAACGCTGCAAATGTTTCAGGTTAATCTTTTTGACAAAGCAGTCAATTCAGTGAAATAACTTCCTCCACATCCCCTGCATCCTCACCAGGATAAATCCAAGGAGCTGGGCTGGAGCTGAGGAATTCAGCCTGATTTCTATCAGCTGTGGCCCAAGCCAAAATTTTTTTCCCTGTTTCAGTGCCTCGGTTAAAATCCTCAGGGAACCTCGGGACATATTTTCACATGTTCAGCCGATGATCTGCTTGGAGAGGCTTCCAGATGGACTGGAGAAGACAAGCTGAAAAATGCATGGTCATGTTCTCCTCTGAAATGGTGCTGTGAGCAGCTCAGCTGACCTTTGCTGAAGTGTATTTTAAGAACAAGAGTCACTTGGGGAATACTTCATGTCTTGGGATAAATATATTTAGCTGGAAACGAGACCTAAACAAGAACAAGGTATTTAAAACTGGCTGTGTGTCGTAGCCTACTGTACTTACAGTAGCTTCTCTTTACAAAAGAGGGGCACAACAGTGAGGATTTTGCTCTTGGAAGTTTTCTTTGCCCCTTTTATGACTGAGCATGGCAAGTGCGGCACCACAGCACCAGAGCAGAGCACGTTCAATCAAAATGTCCTTTCTGATGGGAAACCCCACTCCTCGCTTTAACAGGCTCCAAAAGGCACTTTTTGTATCACTTAGTGCTGAAACTTTTTTGCACGACGTGTGTTTACCCTGAATTAAGCTTCTTCCACCTTTCTGAAAACGCTTCACGATAGTGGTTAAGGTTTGGGGGTTTTTTCTTAACCTGCAATCCCTTAAGCAGGCCTGGGCCAGAGGCACTGGGAGTATGAACAGTTTTTGAAGCCCTCCAGCGATGGTGACTGCACCGCTGCCCTGGGTTACTGAAAGCGAGGGCAGGAGCAGAACTTTAAATCTAAGAGCTGATAAAATATAAAGTTAATTCTTTGCTGTTCAAAAATCTCATCATCTCCTTCTCAGAACTGTAATTTGCAGGATTCTTCCTGAAAGGATCACTTGACACACACACACCAAAAAAATCAAATTATAAGCTTATCTTCACTGCAAGTACAAAGGGAAGGGTAAGGAAGGTCATCCCTGAGTGGTGCTGGCTGAAGGTCACTCTGCTCTGGCTGAGCTTTTAAATATCAGAAAAACCAACAGGGATCAGCAGCAGAGTCTCGAAGGTGACACATATTAGCGAGACACGGGATTGTAGTGGGTGGAAGGGGAGGTCTGGCTGCAAATATTTACACAAACTGGAACAGATTTAGGACAGGCTGAGCCAGCCCAGCCAACCATGAGGCAAAGCAAGGCTCACTCTGAACAACCCCGAGTTTGATATTTACTGTGTCCTCTGGGGATTCAGGCCTGGCTTAGGCTAAGTCAGGTCAATAAAAATGAAGTCCAGCTCCCGAAGTCTGGTAATAACTCAGCAATTCAAAGGATTAGAGAGAGGAGGTTAATCCTGGGGCTAGAACTAAAAGCAGAGTGCCTGTGCTGAGCCCAAACCAGCCAGTCTGGGCTCCTCAGCACGGCAGGGCCAGGGAGCTCCTGGAGCGGGGCCGGCGGAGACTGCGGAGCCCAGGAAGGGCCTGGAGCATCTCCGTGCCCAGGAAAGGCTGAGGGAGCTGGGGCTGCTCAGCCTCGAGAGGAGCCCCAGCTGAGAGGGGCCCTCGGGCCTGGCTGGCCCTGGCTGCAGGGAGGGCTCCGAGCAGGGCCCGGCCTCTGCTGCGGGGGCCCAGCAATGGCCCCAGAGCAACGGGCAGGGACTGATGGCAGCAATTGCCCCTGCACAGGAGGCAGAACTTCTGCCCTGGGCAGTGCCCAGCCCTGCACAGATTGTCCCCAGAGCCTGTGGGCTCTCCTCCCTGGGGCTGTTCCAGAGCTGTGTGCACACCATGCTGTGCCCTGGGCTCTGGGATGGCCCTGCTGGAGCAGGGAGGTGCCCCCAGGTGCCCACTGTGCTCCCTTCGGCCTGGCCCATCCCGGGATCCTGTGGAGTGAGGCGCAGCACTGACCCTGGAGCCACCACCATGGACACACAGCACCTCCAGCACAGGCAAACACGGAAACCCTTGGAAGCCTCTCCTCTCCAGAGCTCTCCCAGCACTGCAGGACAGCCACGTCCATCCTGCCTGCCCCTGGAAGCAGCTGCAGATCCTGCAGAAGGCCTCTGCCTCTCCCACAGCCCCAAGCCCCTCAAGGCCCCCAGACCTCCAGGCTACCTGAACTCACGCACTTGTTGGCAGCTGCTACTTTGCAGACTTTTACCAAAACGTCGCTTTGTGGGTGGAAGAAGGAGGCAAGGAAGAGCAGAAGTTTGTACTGCTTTGGAGGCTATTAAACATTTCCCATCCTGTCTCAACCATCTTGTGTAACTCCCAGCTCACCCCACACAGGAGAGTTCTCTGAGCCAGGCAGGAACCAAGGCTAAAATGCAGCTAAAATTCATCCTAACAGGAATACACACTTAGGGAATAAACTAGCTGGGCTTGTCACAGCAAATCCCTGCATCCAGGGCCCAGGGGGACAGCAAGGGAACACAAACACTGCCCTTTACCCACTGCTTTCCTAACCTCTGGCTGGGAACTGCACCTCGTGGGGACAGGCTAAAGTGGATTCTGTGAGTGCAAAATACCCTGCCAGTGCTGTGCATCCAATGCGAGTGGTTTGGGTGTGGCGGAGCAGGGCTTGCCCTCCTCAAAGACTCTGGAGTGTCCCATGGGACAATCCATGTTTTCCACTGGGAATGGAGGGATGAGTGTTGAAGATGGAGGCAAAGAATGCGTTAAACACCTCAGCCTTGTCTCTGTCCCTGTTTGTGAGGTGACCATCCACACCCACCCAGCCCGTCCCAGCAGCCATCACCCTCTCCTGTCCCCAGATTGCCCGGTTTCCAGGCTCAGCGGGCTGTTCTGGAATATGCCTCTGGCCAGTCCGGACAGGCTGTCCTGCCTGGGCTCTCTCCCACCTCCTTGTCACTCCCTCGCTGGCACAGCAGGGGACATGGGCTGTCCCACGCACAGTCCCTGGGGAGGGCAAGCCCTGCTCAGCAACAACCAAACCTTCCAGCTGTTACCCACAGCACGCCCAGCCTGAACCCAAACCCAGCCCTGAGCCACCTCCTGGGGAGAAAGGAACCCTATCCCAGTCAAATCCAGAACAGTGGGAACACTCGGACAGCTCTTTGGGGGGAATCCTAATTTCATGAACACTAATCCCCCTCAGAACGTCTCTCCTGCCACCACAAATGTCTTCCTGGGGCCCGGTGCCCATCTCGGGGCAGTCTCCTGGAGATGGCCAAACCTCTTTGGTCTCCTGGGGCTCAGCTCCTCCACCAAGCTCGGGCTGTTCCCGGCTGGCTGGGCCGCAGCCTCCTGGGAGCCCTGGGGCGGACACTGGTGGCTGCAGAACACTTGTGACTCTGCCACCTGCTCCTGGGAATGCTTCCCCAGGTCGGGCTGGGCTCCCATTTCTGCTTCCCGGCTTTTCCTGGCCACGTCAGTGCTCAGGGATTCCCCGGTGGTGGTGATCTCCATGTGGCTGATCTCTGAGGGAGCAGAGAGAGCTGTCCATGGGCTCCTCATGTTCCACAGGCCAGCAGGGCTTCCTGAGACTCTAGGAGGAACGGAGGCCTCCAGGAGCGATGTTCTGAGAGGGGGGAAGGAAGGCACTTGGAAGGAACAAAGCATCTTTACAGGCACAGGACCTTGAGGGGCTGGGGGCTCTGTAGGAATGGAGGCTGTTGGCAGGTGCTGGCAGGGATGGGGGTTCTCGGGGATGGGGAGGTTCTCAGAGGGAGGGAGGCTGTCGGAAGGAGGGAGGCGCTCAGAAGCAGCAGGGGGCTTGGAGGTTTGGAGGCCGTCAGAGGCAGAGGAGGCTCCTGGAAGGATGGTGGCTCTCTGACGGCCTGAGCTTCTTGGAAGGATGGTCGGTCTGGGACGGAATGTCCTTGCAGGGTTGGAGGCTCTCCTAGGAATGGCCATTCCGAGTGGGAGCAGCCTCTTGCGGGGCCGCGGGCTCCCGGAGCAGCGGGACGAGGCGCAGCAGGGCAGGTGGCCTCTCTGCCCCAGCCGCTCCAGCCGTGCCCACAGCGCCCGCCACATGCCGGCGTACAGCGGCGCCGGGGTCCCACGCGGAGCCCAGAGCAGCAGCAGCAGCTCCTGCAGCTCCCTGGCCACGGCCACGCAGGGGCCGCAGCCGCAGGGGACGCTCGAGGGGCTCGCAGGACCATCCGGGAGCTTTCTGGGGGTTTCCCAAAGCNGCCCGGGGACCAGCGGCCACCAGGCAGCCACGGCGGCCAGCAGCAGGGCAAGTGCAGCGAGCAGGAGGCCGCCGTCGCTCACGGCTCCGGCACGGCCCAGCGCCGCTGCGCTGGTGGCTGCGGGGGCTGGCCCGGCTTAGACAGGGACACCGTGCTGGTGTCACAGTGCCGGGGCCAGGACACCGGGTGACATCGCTACCCGGCTCACGCCAGCGTTCACCCCCCTTTGTGCCGTCAGCCAC
>VZTA01000137.1:171956-227313 GCA_013398855.1 Mohoua ochrocephala | reverse complement strand
GGCTCGGCCCTCAGGGTGCTCGTGGCCGCAAAAAGCCTGCGAGTGACAATGGGAGCCCGGCCCACGGCAGTGAAGCGATCCCAGGAGCAAGGGGCACCTCAGGAACGGGCCCGGTGCCACCAGTGTCCACCCCCATGGCTCCCAGGACGCTGTGGCAGCGCCAGCTGGGAACAGCCTCTGCTCTGGGCCTGAGAGCATCCTGCAGACACACGGGGAGCTGCAGTTCCCCCAGCCCTGCTGAGCTCTCCCGGCCTGGCTGGCCAGGGCCAGCAAGAGCTTTCTGTTTGCAGCTCCCCAGCTCCTGCAGAGCCTCTGTTCTAAACACATCAGCATTTCCCAAGGAGCTCTCAAGGTGTTCTCACTGCTCTGGTTCCGACTGGGATAGGGCTCCTTTCTTCCCAAGAGCTCCCATGGTTTCCTTGGGAAAAGCGATCATCACTCAAAGCATCGGCATTATTCTCCCAGTGCAAATAAAAACACTGGGCTGCGTTCTTCATTTCTGCTATTAGCAGCCACCCCCCTGTCACGCAGGTAGATATAAGCATGAATTCCCAAAAATACATCTTAGCAACCTTGTAACATCTTACTACTACAGATTAGTTTAATTCCGAGTTAGAAGGTGACACTGGGAAAGATGAACTTCATGGATTTCCTGGTACACAGCAGCAGGGGAAAAAAAATGACAATTTTACTATTTATTCCTAGAAGGGCTGCACAAACCAAGAGCAAACAATTCCACCGACTGCACAGGACATCTCTTATCCTGACAGCGCAACGGAACGCTCCTTACCCAGGAAAAGGAGCAGGAAAAGGCACCACACAATGCTCACATCATCTTCTCCACGGCTGCCTCGCCCCCCCAGTCAGAAACCACACACAACTGCCAGGCCTGGTGTTCCAAGCTTTGCCCCCACCAAAAAAAAGAAGATTAACAGATCTCCAAGACAGAAAAAAACCATGAAAGAAATCCCAAAGTCAAACCCCACTTGCAAACCTAATTCTTGTGCTATTTAATACTCGGTGTAAGCAGAAATGCAAGGAAATTAAAGCTGCCATTTGGTGCAACCCAGCCACAATCATCACCTGAAGTGCCACAATTCCTGCTGGGTTTCTGGTTCTTCTGAGCTGTAAGCAGAGCAAGCCCAGGGAGTTTTTTAATAGAAGAGCTGACTCGTTTTCCCCAGTATTATTTCACCTGATAGCAATTAATTATTCAGATTAATAGGAGGGTAATCAGAAGTTGTGCTGCCGAAATGCCGCCTGGGCTGGGCAGGTGTGGCGGGAAGGAAAAGCACAGGCACAGCCTGATTGTGCCCAGCTCCTCCTCATTTTTCCCCTCTAAAGCAACAGAAGCACTGCAAACCTGCAACCAGAGCAGCCCCTTTGCTGCCTGGGCATTCCCAGCTCAGTCCCACAGGAAATGCTCCTGCTCTGTTCAAACAAGTCTCAGGGCACTGGGGAACATCACTGTGGCAGGCACTGGGGCTGCCTCAGCCCGGGAGGCTGCAGGAATTCCAGTGCAGCCGTCCCAGCCGGAATCGCCTGCCCGAAAGGCATCTCCCCAGCACTGCCTCTGCTCTGTGGGCAGCGGCCATCCTTCTGCACACCCTTTAGCCAGGTTTTCCCTGCCCCTCCAACCCAATCCTGGCTGTTGCTCTCTCTGTCACCCACATCCCAGCCCTTCTGTAATTCTAGAAGAAAAAATATTTGCTTGTTTTTATTATCTTTTCCTTTATTTTTAGTTATCTTTTCCTTTTTCCCACTTGCACTTTGAGGTTAGTGCTGAAGGAAGGGGAAATCCCAGAATGGTTTGGGTGGGAAGGGATCTTAAAGCTCATCCCTGCCATGGGCAGGGACAATTTCCACTATCCCAGGGTGCTCCAAGCCCCGTCCAGCCTGGCCTTGCAATGGTCCTGATTGTTCAGCCTGGAGAGAAGCTTTGGGGTGACCTCATTGTGGCCTCACAGGGCCTGAAGGAGCGACAAGAAACATGGAGAGAGACTTGGGACAAGGGATGGAGTGCCAAGACACAGGGAATGGCTTCAAAGTGCCAGAGGGCAGGGCTGGATGGGATATTGGGAAGGAATTGTTCCCTGGGAGGGTGGGGAGGCCCTGGCACGGGGTGCCCAGAGCAGCTGTGGCTGCCCCTGGATCCCTGGCAGTGCCCAAGGCCAGGCTGGACATTGGGGCTTGGAGCAGCCTGGGACAGTGGAAGGTGTCCCTGCCCATGGCAGGGGTGGCACTGGATGGGCTTTGAGGTCCCTTCCCACCCAAACCATTCTGGAACTCTGTGACCTGCACATCCCAGCAGGACGGAGCTCTGTGCCTGCATCCCACAGTCAGCGACTCTCTCCCGTGTGCCATTTCTTGTGCTCGGCGGTCTGAAGGCAGCGCAGAGACATCCTGAGGAGGAGAGAATTAGTCCGGACAAAATGTAATGCCAGGAAATCTTTTCAGAAAGGACCTGACTCAGTGAGGTGATGAGAAGAGCAGTGCCTGATGAGCTGGCACACACACCCCGGGTAAGCAGGAGAAGAAAACAACTTTTCCTTTAGAGCTTGGAAACTTAAGGATTTTGCTGTGCTTAAAATAAAGAAGCCAGCAAATTCAGAATGTGCCCCTGCAAGGAGGATGCTGGAAAACATTGATTCCAGGATTATTCAATAACCCTTCTCTTCCCCGTTGTTCTGATGAATGAGAATTGGAGCTAATTTGCTGGAGTTAATTATTTACTGTTATGAAAGCTAACGGCTCGCAGATGGCCACTGCTATTGTAAGAATTGCAGGGGAGCTGCAGCATCTTGCTGGGGCCTCTTCTGCTTTAATTCCAGAAGAAAACAGAACTATCTGCCAATTCCCAAAAAAAGTCCGTTCTCTGCGTATTACCACCGGACCTACACCCTCTTCCCACTGCTGGCTGCTTCCCTTTTTCCAGTAACAGGCATCGAGTGCAGATTGGTTTCAAAGAGAGAGAATTAAAGCTCCTTCCGTGGAGGAAGATGAACTCACAGCAAGGAAGCCCTGCTGTAACCAATATCACTCAGGGATTGTTCCTGCCTCTTCCACCAACCACAACCCACTCCCAAGGACAGAGAACGCTGCACACTCCGATAAATAAATCTAAGATCATAAATGCATCATTATGGGCCTGAGGTTCCCCTAAAATTCTGAACCACTGAGCTCGTTGGCCCCATCCACCTCGGATTTGAGGCTTGGGCTTTGCCAGGAGGTGAAAAAACAGAGGGCTGAGGAATTGCAGCAAGCACTGGAGGTCTGTGACCCCGTCCCCAAACAAAAATATCAACAGCAGGAGAGCAGCAGGGCAATGGTTTCACCCTACAAGAGGCCAAAGCGCTGCTCCTTCTGTTCCAGGAAGGGGAAAAAAATGAGTGAATTAGCAGAGTTTCTTTGCGAGGTCTTGGAACATTAACCCCAGTAAGACGAGTCCCAGGATGGAGACTCAGGCAGCTGGCTGAGCTTGAGGAGAAGTGGCAAGCACTCAGCTTCCCTCAAAACACTCAGTGACACAATAGCGTGGTGATATTCTTTTTTTAAATAAAACATTTGGGGTTTTTTAACAGAAAACATTTCGTTTCTTCACACGTAAATCTGATTATCAGCTACTCCAGCAGGAAAAAAAGGAGCAATTAGATTTGGAAAAGTGTAGCCAGCAGTGAATGTGCACACAAAGTGATTCTGGAGTGTAAACAAAGCTGGTTTAAACCATTCTGCTTTATTCTTTTTCATTAGTTTGCAGAGATTATATTCAACTATTTGCTTTTTAATCACATTTGAAAACATTAATTTCCTATCAACAGTCCTGATTTCAAGTGCAAACACTGCTTAATTAGAACTCGTGGGGAAATGATTTTAGGTCCTGTGGAAAATGAGCCTGCTTTCATTTCACACAGCAAAGCCACTCGCAGCCCAAAGGTTATTCCGTTCATTCCTGGGGAAAATCCAAATGCCAGAGACGAAATCCAAAACTGCAGGTACTGTTTGATGTGCATCCAGGTGCCCTCCCATTCTCCAGGACAAGGCAAATGGAGAGGTAAAAAGGATGTTCCATCCATACTGCACGGAATCACTGCATTTCAGAAATTCTAGAGCCTAGAAAAAGCAAATCCCCCGGGGAAATAAAATTTACTGATAGGAAACCAATTTTAAAGGGGAAAAAACCTGCGGCCACAATAACAGGGTAACCAGAACCTGAGGATCCGAAAGCTTTTTCTAAAGTCAGGTGAGGATACAGAGTGTCTCTCTGCTCATTCCTGTGCTTTCTTCTGGTCGTGGAATCACAGAATATCCTGAGCTGGAAGGGACCCCCAAGGATCATCCAATCCCACTCCTGGCCAGACACCCCAACAACCCCACCCTGGGCATCCCTGGCAGCGCTGTCCAAACGCTCCTGGAGCTCTGGCAGCCTCGGGGCCGTGCCCATTCCCTGGGGAGCCTGGGCAGTGCCCAGCACCCTCTGGGGGAAGAACCTGTCCCTAATTTCCAACCTAAATCTTCCGTGGAAGGGAAGGGAGCTACTAAGTTGTGAATTACTGAGCTTCTTCTCAGCAGAACTGAGTGAGAGGAGACACAGGCTCTAAAAAGCTGAACTTAATAGGACTGTAACAGGTAACCTCAGTTGCAGAAGGTGGGCACAGGGAGGAGGTGATTAAATCAACCCACATTTACTTAAGGAAGTCAGACGAGAAGTTATTTGGAACAAAGGAAAACAATACAAGAAGTAATGGGAGCTTTGAGGGAGACATATCCATAAAGCTCCCTCACCAAACAGCCACTCTGGCCATCGGAGACCCCATTACTGCTCCTTAAGTTACTGACTGCTGGGCTGCATTTCCTGGGAATTCCCCGAGCTGCACAGCTGGCAAAGCCTGGCACAAACACAGCCACAGGATCCCGGGATGGGCCAGGCTGAAGGGAGCACAGTGGGCACCTGGGGGCACCTCCCTGCTCCAGCAGGGCCATCCCAGAGCCCAGGGCACAGCATTGTGTGCACACAGCTCTGGAACAGCCCCAGGGAGGAGAGCCCACAGGCTCTGGGGACAATCTGTGCAGGGCTGGGCACTGCCCAGGGCAGAAGTTCTGCCTCCTGTGCAGGGGCAATTGCTGCCATCAGTCCCTGCCCGTTGCTCTGGGGCCATTGCTGGGCCCCCGCAGCAGAGGCCGGGCCCTGCTCGGAGCCCTCCCTGCAGCCAGGGCCAGCCAGGCCCGAGGGCCCCTCTCAGCTGGGGCTCCTCTCGAGGCTGAGCAGCCCCAGCTCCCTCAGCCTTTCCCTGTGAGAGGTGGATGGCAGCAGAGCCTCTTTCATCCCCCAGGATGTGTTGTAGTCTCGTTTCTCCAATTAAACAAACACTTCTCCTACAGATTACCAAAATACCCACTTGGAGCATCCAGCTACTTACTGAGTGAAGCTCCAAGCACCGGAGCAGTCTGGCACAAATGTTTTCACTCAGCACAACCAATATCTTCCCTTGGCTTTCCTCCTCCAAGTTTGACAGGATCACAATGGAATGGAACAAAAGGGGCTGTGTCATTCAAACCCTCTGGAACTTAGAGGCTGTTTGAGTCAGGTTCGTGTGTGACACAACACCCCAGGCTGATACACAGACAGAAGGGTGATCCTTGCCCCCAGATTCCCAATTTTCCTTAGGTACTCCCAGCTGTCCTCAGCACTGGCCATTACCGTGTGCCTTGTCCTGTCATTTCTGGACTGGAGTTATTTGAAGAGCACAAATGAAGGTGCACGAGCACAGCTGACCTTTCTTTGAGTGCTCAGAAACGCTGGATCTGTAAGGGGATGAAAGAGCCAGGAAATTTTTCATCTTTTATTCATCTGACTAGCTCTTACTGCTGAAAAATTGGGAAATTGAAAATTAGAAAGTTTGGACAGACCTGGGAGAGCAATTCAAATGCAAATACCAGCAGCTTGGTGCAAAGACAATGAAACTCAACACATGGACACCGAGTTACAACAAAAGATTCATTAGGGGAGGTGTCAGACCAGACAAAAAACTGAGTAACCTGCTTCAAAACACGATGGCAGAAATTCCAACAAACCTGCTTTACAAAATAGTCAGAAACTAAATATTTAATGGAAAGCTTCGCCAGACACGTGGTGTGCAGGTGAAGTGTAAGGCTGGGGCCATGCCCCGGCTCTCCTGGGGTTTATCCCAGTCCCAAAACTGTTTTTCTGTGCCCCACACAGGGAATTTCCGTGCGCCTCTCACTGGGAACACTTCAGGCAGTTAGCAGAGCTCTCATTTTTCTCCAAATGGTTCTGAATGGGTGAGATTTCCATCAGCACAGAGCCTCTGCATGCAGCTCTCCAGCTGCTCCGGGGTTATCAGTCCGTTCCCGAGTGTCCTTCGGAATGGAGATGCTATTCTGGCCTCTCTCTCTCTGCCTCATCCATCCTCCCAAGGCTTGATGAGATCATTGTCTTGAGTGCTCCAAGGAGTGAAGAACACACCAATTTCCAGCCATGAGCGCTGGCCCTGCATGCTAAGGACTGGCTGGCTCAGGGGATGTCAGCCGGTGTCCCAAAGAGCCACTGGGAACGGCAGGAAGGAGGGAGAAATTGCTCCTTGGACGCCTTGGCCTCGAAGTTTGGAAACTCTGAGGTTTCACAAGTACAGTGTGAAATTCGACTGCACGCAGGAGGTGTTATTCACAGCAGCGGGAGGAGGATCCAAACCCCACACTTGTCCCCGAGCGCGGCAAAGCCGCCTGGCACAAGTGTCCCAGTGCGACTTCGGGTGACAAAGTAACGCCTGGCTCCCGCAGCACTTGGGATAACTCACAGAAGTGGGAGGAGGTTACAGTAAAAGTTGGCAGAATCAGCAAGATCGGAGCGCTCCCTGCTCTGCTCCCGTACAAAAGCCTGGATTTCATTCCTGGCAAAGCCAAGGTTCTCCAGGTGCCCGGCGCTGCTGATGAACCCGGCACACCCACTCTGGTGACTTCTGACTGTACTCAGGCTGTTTGCCCCAAAGGCACTCCTGACCCCACTCCTTCCAAATTCCAGTCACTTTTTACCAACCAGCTACAGAATGATACAACCAGAGAAAATCCCAGGATGGTTTGGGTTACAAGGGACCTTAAAATCCATCTTGTCCCCTGCCCTGCCATGGGCAGGGACACCTTCCACTAGCCCAGGTTGCTCCGAGCCCCATCCAGCCTGGCCTTGGACACTTCCAGGGCTGGGGCAGTGAGTTCTCCATGTCTGGGATGTGTGACTGGGCTGCCCCAGCCCTTCCCCAGAGCCCAGAGCTGCTCAGCATGGCCAGGAGAGGCCATCAAATTCCCCATGGAGGACACACATCCAGAGTGCTGCAGGAAACTCCAGCTCCTCCCTGTCTGAGGGATTGCTGGGAAGGGAACTCCAGCTCCTCCCTTGTCTGAGGGGTGCTGGGAAGGGAACTCCAGCTCCTCCCTGTCGGAGGGATGCTAGGAAGCTGTTTGGCAGGCATGGTGACCTTCTTGCCTCATGTCCAGATCAGCGGCCAAGTGTTTCTCCAAATGATGCCTCCAAAGTCATGGCTGTTTAAGAGCAACAGAGAGGGATAAGACAGATAAGGATTTCACTGTCCAAACATGATCTCAGCTTCCTCTGCCCTCCTCAAGGACCTCCAGCCAAAGCGATCTCCACAAGGATGAGATGTTTGCCATCTCTCCCCCCCAGACCTGCAGGCAGCTCAGCAGCCTCTCCCCTGGCAGCCAGATCCACTCGGCTTCAGTTAATATGCAAGAGAGAAGGCCGTGGTTTCTGAGGAGTTGGAAATGAGCATCTTCCAGAAAAACAAACCCATAATAAACAGCCCAATAATGCCTGACTGCTTATCTCCATCACACCCAGGCAAAGCACAGATTTGCTGCTAGATCATATTCAATACACAAATCCATTTAAAAAACAACAACTCATAAACGCTCTCGCCACAAGTTTGGGGGGTTGGTTTTGTTTGGGGCGTTTTTGTTGAAAGGACACAAACCCAGCAATCCTGAACGTCTGAAAGGCTGCAATTGCTGCCAAATCACAACTGAATCAGCTATTAAACACCTCTACAAATTACCCTGATGTCAGGAAAACAAACCATGCCCATGTTAGCCAGAACCATTGGAGGCTCTGGGATGAATCACAGCAGTGACGTGGCTGCCGTGCTTGAAAGGACACAGTCATGACTTGGGGACGTCACCAGACGGCCCAGAACAATCACCCACCAAGACATATTTTTTAGTAGCTGCTCTCCAGAGCTTTTCAGGTGCAAGGCTGGTGTGTGCTGTGATTTATTTTGGGCTGGGAAAGCAGCAGTCTCACCTTATCGGATACTTTATCAACCCATTAAGTAGCAAATTCCTCTTAAATCTTGCTTTTTCTTTGAAGCACTTTCCAAAAAGTAAACAAAGGCACTTAAAAGGTCAGAGACAGGTTTTCTTTCCTACACATGAAAGATGGAGGCATTTTTAAGCCTGCCAATATTTTCAAAGCCAGTCTCCTGTATCGCCTCCAAATAGCTGGGAGAAGAGAAAATGTCTCTCTGCACCTGCATTTTCTCCCTCTGAATGAAAAGGCTGTTTCCTGACCCACTGAAAATTATGAAGCGGCTCAAGAATGACAGAAAATGTTCTCAGACGAAGGAAAAAAGGACTCCCGTGGGCAAATGCAATTCATCTGAGGAGGGGATGGCAGAGTGGATCCGAAATAAATGAGGCGCCGAGCGATCTCACCGAGCTTGGAACAACAATCATCGGCGTATCCAAAAAGGGAGGCAGATGTTGGCATCTGCTTGTGTGCTGGGAAAACCAGAACCTGCATCTCCTCGGGAGTTACTGCCCAGGTTAGACCATGCTCCATGAGGCAGGAATGGTTGGGGAAGGACGGATGAAGGAGAAAAGCATGACACTGTCACAGGGGTGTTCCAGCAAACACCACCTGGCCCGTGCTCCATCACGCACAAAAGAAAGCCAAGGGAAAGGAGTGCAAGTCCACAGCAGAAAATGGGATCTCTTTCCAAGCAAATAAGACTTGGAAGGGCAATAAAACCTTTAGCCACTGGTCCCTGCCGCAGGGTTTGGTCAGTAAAGCACACCAAAACAAACAGGACGTGTTTTCCCTGGATTACTGATGAAAAAATTGTGGAATTGCCCAATATGCATTCATTGAGGAATATTCAACAAAGGGAGCCACTGACTAATTGTTGGTGTGCAGCTCGCTGGGAACAGCTGCTTTGAATACTGATCACCTGGGCAGATTAATTCATAATTAATGTCTGCATGGAACCTGGGGGCTTCTAAAAATAAATGTCTCTTCCCAGCCAGGACAGCTGGGGTTTGTTTTGTTCCTTTGGAGGCGAAACCCGGCTCTTTAGGAATGTGCTGTGCTTTTCCAGGCTGAGAGTGCTGGGGAGACCCACAAAAAAACCACAGTCCCACGGATTTTGTCACTCTGCTGAGTCCTGTTGGACTCTGCCTTGGAGACTCAGCCTCAACCCGCCGGCCAAGGTAATACTGGCTTGTTCACGGCAACGAGCGTTCCTTTTTCACCCTGCTCAGGGTTTATTCCGTGCTTTGGGCAGGTTTACAGCTCATCCCAAGGCTGGGCGTCCACACGGAGCACAGACTCCGTCCCCACGCTTCCTCTAGCAGGGAATTTCTCCTCCTCCAAGCTTTCCTTTCTGCCCCCAGCAGGTAAAATGACTTTATTAGCATGACCGTTCTGCCATTCCATCGCAGTAGTCAATAAATCCCTTTCTGTCTGTGCTGCTTTCCCTCAATGGCTTTATCTGTTTGCTGATCGTTTTTCCCCACTCACTGGGACACAAATCCCACACACTGTTACTCCATTGCCCAGCTTCCCACAGCGCAGGGATCGATACCTTTTGAAAGGCCAACGTAAACTGCCTTTTCCTGAGGCCGGCATTCCCTTCCCCTCCCCTCCCCTCCCTGGGAGCCTTGGCGGCGTTGGCTGTGAAACAAAACCGTTTTTGAGGTTATTAACCTGCGCAGGGGAGCTGATGGAGAATTCCGCACATCCTCTAAAATGGATTCCTCTGGATTGCACAGCAGCCCAAGGAGTTGTTCCCTGGCACGAATAATACGCCAAACACACCCAGTGACTGTTTTCAGCCCACGTTTTAGGTTATGGAATTGCTTCTTGCTGAGGTTATTCTTGAAATTAGGAGAGTTTCAGACTGCCTGGGAATGCAAATTCTTAGGGCAGCTTAGCAACAACAGCTCAGGGGGTGACTTGTAACACTGACAGAAGGGAGAAAATAGGAAGGACTGGGAAAAAAAAAATCTCCCGCAAGACCTTCATTAAAACTTGTCAACAACAGAACCTGGCTGCTCTTCCCCTGTAAGAATTAGGTCTAACTTTGGTAAACGCCACAAAAACCCCTCATGTTGTCAGCTAAAATTGTTTCATTTCTACTCGCAGTACTGGGGTTGTTGTGTGGGGAAAGTCCTTAACAAAGCAATTCCTGATCACATCGAGAAATTTGGGACGTATCTTGAGACCAAGACAAAGCACACGGTAAGGACTGGGTGGCAAACTGGGATCAGGAGGTCGTTCAGGAAGGCTGCAGGGGAAAAACACAGATCTCTCCAAAGGCACTGAGAGATCACTGAGCCAGAGAGCAGAGAGTGCCCAGCGATGGTCGGGCAGGAGGTGCTCCCACCCAGCCTCTCTGCAGGACAGCAGCCTCGCGCATCTGGATTTCCAAATGCTCTTAGCCTTGATCGTGGCTCCATCATCGATATTTTTAACTGGCAG
The DNA here is from genome assembly GCA_013398855.1 of Mohoua ochrocephala. Taxonomy (NCBI): domain Eukaryota; kingdom Metazoa; phylum Chordata; class Aves; order Passeriformes; family Acanthizidae; genus Mohoua; species Mohoua ochrocephala. The sequence continues at coordinate 216,530 of VZTA01000137.1, read as the reverse complement.
AGTCCCTCCAGCTGAACTTCCCACAGCAAAGACAAGATGGGAGCACTTGTTACGCTTCAAGAAGCGGCCCTTAGCTCTGGAAAGGACAAAGTTTCAATCCCAAGTCCTAAATCATGTACCGAAGGTTAAAAATTCTGCAAAAAAAGAACACAGTGAACCATTTCTGTCCAGGAGTGTATGAGAAGCACCGTGTTTATATTCCCATTTTCCAGGAAGATCCCTCGTGTCCCAGTTGTCTCCTTTTGCTTTGTTATGATGCCATTAGTCAGCCATGGGGGTGTGGGGCCCGAGGGGTGGAAATGTTCTCGATACTCCATCAGCAGCTCTCCAGACTCCCTATGACTCGGACTTTCAGTCCTATCCAATATGAACTGGAGGAAAAATCACTCAGCCTCTCTGCTGGATGACTTGAGGCTTTCCCAGCCAGATGTTCCACCTGAACATCCCTTCCCACCACAGAACAAGCACGTAAAAAGCTGAGGCACTTTGCTTTAATCGCCTTCATTAACAAAGCAATCGTTACAGCTTAATTCCTTCATCAGATGATAAATGTAGGAGTTGTTTCCTCCCAGCACAGACCAGTTTTCAGGCTGGCTTTGTGATGGGAAGCCCTGAGGAGGAGCTGTGCTGTCCATTCCTTGGGGCAGCACCACTGGGTGAGCGAGCATCCCAGCAAACCTCTGTGCCCAGCTCACCATCGGGAACAGGGAGATTGCAATTCCCTGGTAAAGCACTCAGGGAATGGGATTGAACCACTGGAGCTGGGACACGAGGGAGCAACGCCTGATTTTGGAAAAGCTCAGTCATTGAACAGCCCAGACCTCTTTTCTCTGCCTGACTCTGATGTCCTGAAGAACTTGAGCCCCACAAGGAGAAGCAGGGCATTCTCCCAGCTCCCAGTCCTGCCTGTTGGGAGGGGATGATGCTAGAATTCCAAGCAGGCTGGAGATGGCAGCAGCAGCAGCAATATTCCAGCACATTAGCAATCATCTGCCATGGGGAGAGCTAATTTTTGCCTCATTAGAGCCTGATATGAATCTGTGATGTTGAACAGCTCCGTTTGCAGCTGCTCCCAACCTGTTCTGGCCAGGTTTTTGTGGTAATCATCAGGCTGGACCAGAGCAGGGATGTTGGTAAAGCATTCCTTCCCAAAGAAACGTGGTAGCTGGTCATGCACTCCAAGATTCAGTGAACCCCTCTGCTTGGTTAAAGGGTGCCTTTTCCACGCTTCCAGTCTTTCCAGGGATCAGGAAGGACATCCAGGGATGAGCGAGCACAAGGTTCTCACAAGCCACCAGGGATGTATTCCAAATATCCTGCACATAGCAAGGATGACAGAACAAATGCCATGGAAGGAAATAGCTACGTCAAATTAATAAAATTACACGTTCCCTTAGGAATAGAATCGTACTCGAAATGTGAAAGTTTCTACGTTGCCTGAGGAATTGTTTATGTGAGATTTGTATCCTGTCTTTCACCACTGAAGAAAAACAAAAGCTTTTTTTGCTCTTAGAGGTTGTTGCCTGTTTGGGTCTGCTGATGACTCCTAATTCCCAGGTGGGAAACCCCCCTCCCTCCGGCACGTTTCCATTCCCTATTCCCCTTCTCCACAACATGGAGCACCCTGCTCTGGTGGAAGCTGTCCCTGCCCATGGCGAGAGGTGGAACTGGATGGGCTTTAAGGCCCTCTCCAGCCTGGCCTTGGACACTTCCAGGGACTGGGAATCCACAGCTTCTCCGGCAGCCTGTGCCAGGGCCTCCGCATTCTGGGGAATAACATCCTGAACAAACACAGGACAGTCCAAATCAGTGTGCCAGGACTCTGAGGAAGCCTTACCACTGATGCTCATCACACCCACAGCACTGTCACTGCATTAACTTGTTCGTGGTGAGCTTTTAAAAACGATGATTCTTTCGACTCCTTATGGAGCTCTTAAAATCACTAATTTGTAATATTGGAGTGAATACTCCCTGATTTCTATTCTGGGACCAGAGCGATTCCTGATGCAGATATCCCACAGTCTGACAGCTGATCTGCATAATGTTGTGAATGTTCTTATAACTCATCTCCAGACAGGGAAATAAATCTTCAGCTCCTCTTTTTGCTGTGCGCTGCAGCACAATGCACAGCTCTGGAAATGCCTCCTGAGTGCCAGTTCTGACTTGTGGGGTTCAGAAAATTAAAACTGTTATAAAACAGATCATTTTCATCACTTACTCAGGGGAAACAAAAGCCCAGTGAGGGTTTTTAACCCTTAACCTGTTCAGACATTGGTGACCCTAAGGAATGGGATGGGCCCAGCACAGGGAGGATGTGGGGCTGCTGGAGAGAGCCCAGAGGAGGCACCAGGGTGATCAGAGGGATGGAGCAGCTCTGCTGGGAGGAAAGGCTGGGAGAGCTGAGATTGTTCAGCCTGGAGAGGAGAAGCTCTGGGGCGACCTCATTGTGGCCTTCTTGAAGAGGCCGACAAGAAAGATGGAGAGAGACTCTTGACAAGGGCCTGGAGTAACATGGGGGAATGGGTTCACAGTGCCAGAGGGCAGGGCTGGATGGGATATTGGGAAGGAATTCCTCCCTGGGAGGGTGGGCAGGCCCTGGCACAGGGTGCCCAGAGCAGCTGTGGCTGCCCCTGGATCCCTGGCAGTGCCCAAGGCCAGGCTGGACATTGGGGCTTGGAGCAGCCTGGGACAGTGGAAGGTGTCCCTTTCACAAACCCTTTGTTCTCCTTCCTGCCTTGGCCTGATCAGCATTGAACAATCCTTGCTGGAAGTCCCCACATGCACATCCCATCCCACACTCCATTGCCTCCCATCAGCTTTCCTGCACTGTGAGATTTGATGCAGTGCTTTGGCCCCAGCTCCCGTTCTCTTTCTCAGCTGCCTCGTTTGAGGCCAGAGCACGAAGGACAGGTTTCACTTACTGCTCATCTTCCTCTGGTAAATAACAACATTAAACAGAGCATGGAGGCAGCAGCCCGGTGACAGATGGGGCTGTGCTGGTTTGTGTCACCCAAGGACCTGGCTCGGAATGCTAACGCATGGAAATCGCCCGGCCACAGAACTGGGAAGCAAATCTGGGGACGAGGAAGAGGGACAAAGAGCTCCAGCCCTGCTTTTTTTGTCAGCTAAATCAGAGGCTTCCCTGGAAGCGTTCGAGGGCAGGTTGGAGCAGCCTGGGATAGTGGAAGGTGTCCCTGCCCATGGCAGGGAATGAGATGGGTTTTAAGGCCCCTTCCAGCCCAAACCATTCTGGGATCTAGGATTTATTTTGCTAAAGTTAGAGAGAAAACTGAGATTACCATTAAAATTTAAAAGGCAAAGCAGCACAAGAAGCCATTGGGACTTCTCAGCGCTCCCCAGCCCCTTGATCTTCATAACCACCAACCAAAGCTCCCGAGGAAACCCCAGTGCTTTTGTTCCAGTCGGCAGAGCACAAGAGCAGGAAATAAATGATCCTCCCAGCAGCAGCGATGAGCAAAGTAAGTTCTGCAGGGTTAAATACGTTCTGCAGGGTTAAATATGTTCAGCCAAGTGGTGGCTGTGAAAAAGGTCTGGTTTTTCCAAGAAGGAAAACAATGTCCTGGAGAGAGCTGACAAATGATAATAAGCAGAGGCTGCTGGTGGAAAGCAGAAAATAAACTTCCTTTCTTTTCATTCATCATGCAGCAGGTCCGCTTGTTCCCTCCAGATGAACGTTCCCAAGGACATCTCCTTCTCTTATCTTGTACCAACCAGGAACAAAAACATTCCTTGCTTTAAAAGAAAGATCTTCCATGGGTTTATTCAGTCCAGATTTGAGCACAGGAGCCCAGGGTTAAACGGAGCTCTCTGGGGCTGGTTCTCATTTCAGGGCACGCCGACCACTTGGCTCTAATAAAGCTCTCTCCTGGGACCCGGCACTTGGGCCTTTTCTCAGCCACCGTGGAGTTTGTACCCCATGGCTTACTACAAACCTCCAGGGATCACCGGAGGCTTAAACTGCAGCAGTGATGTCAGTTTTCCATCTTACTTCTGCCAAATAAATCCTAAAATCTGGGTTGGGAGGAACTTTAAAGCTCATCTCGTTCCACCCCCTGCCACGGCTTACAGGTGTAGGGGCACAAATGGCTCCATGATCCTCAGGAATATTTTTTGCAGGGACACCTGCAGTAAATTCCTAAGTTATTCACCGTTTTCAATGCACACAATCCTGCGCCGGGTGCTCTGGGATGGCCCTGCTGGAGCAGGGAGGTGGCACCTGATGTCCCTTCCAGCCTGACTTGTGCCATGACCCTGAAGGCAGCAGGGCTTTGCCACAGCCAGCTCCTCGCTCCCCACTGCACGTCTTTAATCCGTGTTGGACCTGGCCTTCCCTTTCCCAAGGGGAACGACTGTCACGAGAGAACAGGGCAAAAGAACACAACGCTTTGGGCTGAAAACTCCGGGGAAAAACCCTCATTCAAGTCAGATTTCACATAGTTGTGAACAAAGACCTTTTAAAAGCTCCTGGACCTCTCCATCTCCCAAAAAGTAACGAGGGGAAAGAGCTGGGAGCAGAAGAACAAGAAGCAACACAAAATACAATTAACTTTAAGGAGCCTGTAAAGTTACACATCACTGCCAGAAAAATTTTTAAAAAGCCCCACAATCCAGGCAGAAAATGACTTCAAGTCACCTCCTACTGCAAGATAAGAGTTTACAGAGTTGCAGCAGTGATAAAGAGGCCCTTGTGGAGCTCCTCTCCAGGAGGATGGGAGGATGGGGCTGCAGAACTTCCCCAGGATTATTGCTTTTCCAGATCTGCAGCAGCTCCAGCCTCGGCTGCTGCTGTTGTTCAGAATATGAGAAAGCTCACCCGGTGTTATTTCATCTTCTGGTAGCTCTACAAAATAGCTGTTTGCAGGCAGAACCGAGAGGTTATGAAAATATTTAGCACGAGGATGGCAAACATCTTATTTTTATTAGTTTTTCCATCTTAAATCCAACGTGTTCTGATTGCATTTAATTATCATCTGTGCCTGGATGTGCGAGGAGCAGCAGCTGCTGGGATACACTGTAATTTCCATTATTTTAGATAAATCCAGTGCAAACATTGATCTGACATTTTGATTTGTTTCCTAAGAGCAGAATTCTCATTTTTCCCCCAAACCCATCTGCCTGGGCTGCAAAGAAGTTGCAGATCAGGACCCCGCACATCAAAGCACAAGAAAAATCAGAAAACTTTGCCAAATAATGCAATGCAAACATCTCCCCCCACCCCTCCCCGTTCCTGGTTTTATCCTTTTGTTTGGATTTATTCTCGGAGCTGTCCCTGTCCAACCCCTGGGCTGCACAGAGCCTTGGCCACACAAATCCATGGGAGTTCTTCCCACCAGTACAAGGAGAAGAAGCCTCAGTGGAGAAGAAAATGCAGAACATGTTCACATGAGCTTGCCCTGGGGTGAAGGGATGTTCTACCAAGGTGAAGGGTTTAGGGAACACGGAAGAATTCCCTGGGACCAAGAGGAATGGTTTCCCCATGTCACCCATTCCCGCCTGGAACGCCCTGATGAAGTCACTACTCAGCAGCTCTTTGGGATGAGCTCCTCCAGGAAATTCTGCAGGATTCCGGATGAACCGGGAGCTGATCCTGATGGGATCCCTTCCAGCTCAGGCTGTTCTGTGATGGTGCAGCTTTGACCCAGCCCCTCTCGCCTTCCCCTTCCCAAAACTGGTGATTCTGAGCTCTCTCCCCACAACCAAGAGCAGGAACAAAGGGCACGGAGCTCCCATGCTCGGATTATTTTGGAGATGTGTTTTCCAAGCAAACAAGGAACCCAGAGCCGGTGGAGCCCACCCAAAGGGAACACTTTCCCTTTCCTGGCCCTTTAACGACAGTTTGGATTCCAGCAGTGGAATTTTTCTGTGTGCACGCACAGCCCGAGTGACAGAGCCCTGGAGCTGAAGGGCCACGGCCAAAGGGCAGAATCCAGGCTCCTTCACGGTCACTGAAAAGTCCTTTTCTTTCCCATTTCGCTCGTGGGAGTCGCAACAAAAGGGAGTCATGGAACAGCAGGGGGGACAAGAAAGACATTTGTGCCTCCCTTTCCAGCTGCTATTATTAATGAACTGAATGAGGCTTTCTCTCCCCGATTTCTTTGGTGAATAAAGCCCCCTTCACCACGAAGCAAGCTTTGCATAACTGCTGAGCAGCACAGAAACAAACGGCACATCAGCTGTGATCTTACAAGGGGGAAAAACCCACTCCAATTATGTTTGTCATCCTGCAGGAATTGTTTGGGGAGAGGTTACACCTATCCTCCGTTTTCCCTGGAGAGGGGAAGATGGATATGTGGCTGCCTGGGGATGAACCAGGTTGTAGGAAAGCATTTACAGAATAATTTATCCGTTTGATAAACTCCGAGTGCTCCTCCCCAGCAGTGAATTCTTTCAGCTTCTGCCAAGGCTGCCCCAGTTTTGTGTCAGTACCACACTGCAAAAAGACTCAGAGAGGCTCAGGTAGTGATTAAAGGAATGGCAAGAGGAGTAAATCACTGTGAACACGAGCAGATCCCAAAGAAAGCCGGGCATTCACTGGGAAAATGAAAGGAATTCTCAGGTCAGCTCGACACTCAAACTTTTACAGCCCTGCAGAAGAAGCAGCAGGCCCCTCTCACCCAACTCCAGCGGGAATCTGTGCTGGCAGCAGGGCTTGGCCGAGGACAGAGTCACGAGACTCAGCTCTTCGGGGGATTTATATCTGTGCAAATCATCAAATACCCTCTGGTCCCTCCTCTCCTCTGCCAGTCCAGCAACGCCTTCACAAACTTGGGAAGGCTGAAGTCACCAGATCCCAGCTTTGACTCCACTTTCTTCTCCTCCCTACCCACTATTGGCTGAGATTAACCAAAGGTGAGGTTTTCCTTGCTGAAAAGGAATGATTCCACCATTATTTCTCATTGCATTTGAAGTGCTGAGGTTTAGTTCTGCAGCTTTGAAAATAACTGCTGTACACAGAATATCAAAGCACATCTGTCACGAGCCCAGTCATCCTCTCATGTCCCATTTCATCTCGTGAACATTTCGGGAAATAAGTGCAAGAAATGTTCAATTCCCCATCACTAATATGGGTAAATAATACTCCTGGAAGAGTTAATTATTAGGATGCGGTAAAATTAAAATAACGAGCGGATGCCAGTGGAAGATTTGCATTGCATTGCCCTGGATTTGGCAGGAGAACCCAATTTCTCCAAGAGGCAGGAAGCCCAGAAAGCCTGCAGGATTCCAGAGGGGAGCAGAGGGAAAAGCCCTGCTCTGACTCCTGCCCAAGCCTGCAGCACCAGGATGAAGGAAACAAAAGCGAATCGTACAAAAGCAGGTGACAACATGAAACGGGAGAGCAAAGGAGAAACTGCTGCCACAGGACGTTGTCCCAAACCCCATGGAAAGCCCTGGGAAAGGCAGGCTCCCTGGAGGATGGGGATTTGTTGGCAGGCTGTGCAGGAATTGCCACTTTGCCCTAATTCCTCCCTGATTCCCTGCCACACCGTGCTCCTCTGGACGCTGAGTGAACGCTCCCCAGCCTCCAGAGCCACCCAGCGCCTGTGCAGTGAGATCCTGTTGTGGATGTTTGCTTGGGAAAGCAGATCCAGACCCCTCCAGAGGAGGTCTGGAGGCTCAGGTAGGGCCCAAAGCTCCTGTTCTGAGAGGCAGGATAAGTCCTGGAAGCAGAAGGCCTCGGCTGTGTTGGAAAAGCCCTGACTGCAATGGATGTTGCTGTTATCACCTTGCTCAGTGCCCCGGGAGATGCAGAGAGGTGGGAATTAGCCACAGTATCAGGAATGTGGAAAAAGCACTCAAAACTGCCTGGTCCTACACCAAAAAGGAAGGAATTTTCTGGAGAAAGCCAAGTGAGGACAGTGTTTGGGCATGCAGGACAAACCCCACGGTGCAGCCAGGAAACTCCCAGGGGATGGAGGGGCTCAGCTCCATCTCCCCAGGTGCGATCCCAGGGCACGAGGGTGACCCAAAATACCCCAGCACACACAGAGTTCAGCCAAACCTGTGCCAGGGCCTGCCCCCCCTCCCAGGGAACAATTCCTTCCCAATATCCCATCCAGCCCTGCCCTCTGGCACTGGGAAGCCATTCCCTGTGTCCTGTCCCTCCATCCCTTGTCCCCAGTCCCTCTCCAGCTCTCCTGGAGCCCCTTTAGGCCCTGGAAGGGGCTCTGAGGATTCCCTGGGAGCTTCTCCTCTCCAGGTGAGCACCCCCAGCTCTCCCAGCCTTTCCTCCCAGCAGAGCTGCTCCATCCCTCAGATCATTTATGCTCCTTAAAACCAAACAGGTCTCTGTTCTCCACATTTTTTTCATTTTGGAGTATCATTCCCACCAAGCCCCTTCCCTGAGAGGAGGAGGTTCTCACTCACCAGGCCCTACAAGGGAATTACTCCTCTTAAATCAGACCCATAAGAAGAGAGGAAAGAGGGCTCAGAGGGAGGTGACACAAAGGTGACGGAGCACCCAAGGGCCTGCAGTGATCCTGGGGGGAAAGCAGGGGACTGCCCGGGTGGGAAGAGCCAAGAGGAGGGAAGAGGGAGCTGCGGGAAGTGGGAAGTGTCCGTGCCAACACAGCGAGGATGAATCCTCAGGGCAGAGGCTGCGCAGGCAGGAGGAGTGAGGCGATGCCTGGGGGAACACACACAACATCCATGAGCCTGCTTTGCTCTGGATTCAACAGGAAAAACCCTGGAGCCTCCCAGAGGAGCATTTCACCCCTCTGAGGCCCCACGGAAGGGCTGCCACACTCCCCATTTGTCTCTGTAGTTCAAACGGCCACGGGGACTTCGTTTGTCTTCCCTTATCGACACCCAGCTTGTCCTGGCAGATCCCGCAGTTTCTAGGAGTACACTGCTTCCCAAGACTCCCAGAAACCCACGTTGTTCCCATGGGAAATCACAGTCAGAGCCTTCCTTTGGAGGAGCTACCAAGGAGGAGGCAAGAGACAAAGTCACCTTGGAAAGTAAAAGGCAAATCACCACGACTGAAGACAAAAATAAAAGGAGCTTGAAGAGGAGAGGAAAAACTACTGAAGCAGGGGCTGGGGGAAGCGTGGGCTGGTTCTCAGCGTGGTTCTTTAAAAGCTGCCTCTTCCCTTTCCATGCCTGGAAAAGCTGGAGCACACAGGGGACGTCTGTTCCCTCAGGTTCCCCAGGTGTGTGCAGAGGGGCAGCCTCGGAATTCATCTGCAGCACCCACCGCCAATACAGAGCCACGAAAGAGGTAATCCAAGGAATTCCCTCTTCCCCCTGTGGCACTGAATTATTTCTTCCAGGCACTATGGGAATGGCACCACCCCTAAAGGGAGGACTCTTTACACCTATTAATAAAGTTTAAAACCACTGAGAATATCTGTTCATTCACAGGAGAGCCTCAAACCTGGGCCTCCTCGCCTGATTTCCCCACAGGATTTTCCTGCCCTAATCCAGCCTGGCACCCTGCAGCCGACAGGCTCAGCCAGAGGGGACACCTGGGGTCCGAGGTGGGATATCACATTTATCCTCAGGAGCTCAGCTCCAGCCTGTCAACACGGCCCACGTCTGAGGGGGACCCCTCCGAAAACATCCCTCCAGGCTGCCATATCTGTAAGGGCTTTCGGAAGAATTGGAGGAATGTCGTGAAGTCAGCAAATGCAGAGCTGCAAAACCACCATTTGGAAAATGTTCGGGTTTTTTCCCTTAAAGAAAAAAAAATAAAAATGGAGGTGGCAGACTCATTTTAGAGGCAGAATATGATTGATGAACGAGAACTTTTTTGGCTGTAAAAATCCTCCTTTTGAAGACAAATAATTTGCTGAACCCCTTTCAGAGCAGCAAACTTCCTCCTAGGAAAGGGAATATATCCAATAAGTTTATTTTCCTCTCACAATTGTTTTCCCTGCAGAGCCAGTGTGGAGTAGTTGAGCTGTTTAAGCCAGAGCATCACTCATCCCCCTTTTCACTCCCAGTCTTAGAGCCTGCAGGAATATTCCTGCTGGAGGTGGGCACAGCGGGGATGTTTAATGCTGCCAGCAATCTCAGCCCCTGATGGATACTCGTCACATCACAAATACATTCATTCCCACCTCCAGAGCACGGCTGGAAAGGAAATCTGTTGGTGTTGCTCGAGGTTTAGGGCATCTCTTGACCCATTTCAGGTACTAAGGAAAAGGTGAGGGCGTTTCTCGCTCCTTTTTGAGCACGAGGGAATCGAGGGGTGTTCCCAGAGGGCTGAAGCACCAGCACAGGCAGCGTGAGGCCAGAGAAATAAAGGCTTTTAAAGACTGGGATGTGGCAGGGCCAGCACCTGAAAGCCTGGACCGAGGGCCCTCATATCCCTAGAGGTGGGAATTCGGCCAGCAAGACACAGACTGTGGCTAAAGTCACCCCAGAATACAAAAAAAAGCTTATTAAACTTAATAAAAGCAAAGAAGCTCTCAATTCAGGATTCTGATTGCTGAGAGATCTCGGCTTCAGCTCCTGACTCAAAGCTCTGGTTTTTCTCACCACCAGCTCAAGGAAGAGCAAGAGCCCAAGGAAAAAGGAATTAGTGGAAGGAGGACAGCATTTATTTGATTTTTGACAAAACACCTCTCAGTAATACTCAAAGATGGGTCCCTCCAGGAGAGCTTTGTAAAGAACAGAGGTTTTATTTGGGATTATTGTGTTAATAATTGAGAGGACACAGAAGGATAAACCCAAATGAGCTCTCATAACCACAGCCCAACCTATTTGATAATGTCCTCTCCCATTTCCATGACTTCATCATCACTCATTGCATTATGTCTAAACATAGACTGTAAACTCGCCATAATTGGGTTTGCACAGCATTATGCATATTTAGGGAGCTATCTAAATAATCTTAAATCGAGTTACAAAGCCAAGGGAAGGGCCAAGCCGTGCCCTCACACACACAAGGCTGCCAGGAGGACATGGAAAACCTCAAGTGCCCAAAACCCACAACATTTGTTCCTGAGACACGTTTGTTGCTCACTCATCAGCACATTTATCTGATGAATAATGACCAGGAATACAATAAAATCTATCAGCAGTAAAGGCTTATCTCAGTACCAAGCCGTGCTCAATACCCCAAACCACGCTGGAAACAGTTCTGCCCCTAAACCCCCCCAAAATCCTCCCCAGGGAATGGGAAGAGGCTGAGCAGGAGATAAATCCACCCTGAGTCCAAGAGGTGCTGCTCTTCTGGGGCTTTCTCGAGGGACAACATTGAACGCAGCATCCCAAAAGCAGCCAGGCAGCAAAAAACCCCATGAGGAACCTCTGGTGTGGGGGGAATGTGGGAAGCAAGCACAGAACTGCACAGTGCAAATCCTCCACATTTCCACTCTGAAGAAAACACTGCTCAAGGATTATTCTAAAGCAGTTTTTTATCATCAACAGAACAGATTCTGCACCTCTACAGAGCAGGCTCTGTCTTCAGAGGGCTGAAAGCCTCAAATCTTCCCATGCAGCGCTGGGGGTGGAAACACAGAATTTGCTCTGGCACCCCTCACTTCGCAGAAGAACCATTTCAACGTGCAAAACTGAGAACTCTGAAAAGCCAGAGGAATGAAACCTGTGCCTTGGGAAAGGACTTCACCTTAAAAGGGCACAAGCTTCAAGTTGTTTTGGGAAACCGGCGAGGAGCGTTTGCAACTATACGGCAGGAGGAATTTGGCAGGAAAGCTTGTTTAAAGGATGGCTTGCTGCCTTGGAAAGATTTTTGTTTAAAAGAACCATTTCGGATATTAAAATATAGATGGGCAAGTGAAAAACCTCCACTCCCCTTAGGTGTTATCTGGCCAAAATGCTTTGAGTCCACCAGATAGCTCTGGTGAGGAGCAATCAGAATTTGATAAGCATTTGTCCCTTGTGGTACCAAATCACAGCGGGAAGGAAAACAGGGATGTTTCCCTCAGAAGTCGCCGCTCTGAGGAGAGGGGTGCTGGATGCACACAAGGTTTGATCCAGCTCGGCAGCTCCTAGAGCTGACGTGCACTTCCTTAAACAGCACAAATACACACGGAATGTGCCCCGTTTGGCACACGGAGAGCGAGAGAACCTGGGAGGAAGACGACACCAAGCACAAGGAGCTGGGATTTCGGGGAGGCAGAGCACTGGCAACACCTGTTAGAAGATTTTTACAAAGCTGAACACCCTTGCTCTGGTGTTCCCTGAGCAAACCAAAAGCAGACGTGCTCGAGCACGGGTGCTGCGCTCCCCTCGTGCCCGGGATGCACCGACGTCCTTTTCCCCCATCCCACGCTCGGCCCCACGCGCTGGACCAACATTTCCACCCGGGAGGAGGCTGTGACCACGCTCTCCCTGCCTCACAGCCACTTCCACACCACCGTTCCTCCCCTGAAATCCCTCGTTCCTCCAGCAAGCCAGCGCCTCCGAGCCCAGGAGCTCCCTTTGGGGGAGGTTTATTCCAGTGCAGGGTTCACAGCTTTCACCTCCTCTCTCTGCCCAGGCAGGCACACAGATCCAGGCAGAATTTTCCAGGCAAAAGCAGTCCACACCATTTTTCAGCAACCATATTTAGACAACCTCTTTCTCCAAAAGCATTTTTCCCAGGAAAGTTTTTGTCTCTAAGTGTTGAAAAAAAGGAATAAATAAGATCTTTTCCAACCCTACCTTCCATGACGTAAACCAGGGACCCCACGTCTCCCTCCTTGATGATGCAGCTGTCCTTGCCATACTCCACGGGGTACATACAATCCACAATCTCCTGGATCTGGGACAATTCCAGGTTCTTCATGAAGTCATTGTCAAGGATCGCTTCCTTTATCAGCTCCTTGGACCTGGGGGACAAGTAAATTTTAAAAAATCAGAATTTTCCCTAAAAACGTGCAGAGAAGTCAAAGGAAAAAATCACAGAGGTGTGAATTGCAATTATTTTTTGTAAATAAGCTTTAGATACGTCCAGCATGGAAATAAAAGCAGATTCCATGGGGTTGCAAAATCCTCTTTTAGCTACAAGTTTCACATCCACAGTAACACGGCTACTTGGAATATCTTCCATACACACAACTGAAAGGAAGCACAAACAAGAAAGTAAAGGATTTATTACTTGGTTTATTATGTTTTCTATTCATTACACAAACTGGAGCACACCAAAGGGTGACGCTGGACTGATTCTCAGAATATTTATGTTATAATCACTACAGGAGGCATTTGGCACAAAATCCCTAAAGCAGCTTGTGCTGGTGGACAGCTGAGAATGTTCAACCCTGATCTAGACCAAAACTAAAGCCCCTAAAACACCTCCAGGCTGGACAGCAGCTCCTCAGCCCTTCATTCCTCGCCCTGCAGCTCCACTTTGGGGGGCCTGAATTGTCCACAGCCAGCAGCTCCCTGCAGAGCCTGAGCAGTCATGAGCTATTGGAAGGATGAGCATGAAACAAGGTTTTCAAAGGAAAACACTTTAATGGGTCGTGTCTTCTCGAAAAAGAGCCAGGTTAGGACTTGAGGAGACCCAGACCAGCCCAGCCTTGGGGATACCACAGTCCTCGCACAGGGTTAGAACCAGCTCAGGGTTCCACCCACCGCAGAGCCAGCTCAGGGATCTTTAAGGTTATTTTTGATAGTTTGGAGGTTATTGCAACAGAGCATTCATCTGGACACCAGAGGCCACCAGAACTGTCCCTGCCGAAGGGCAGGAGGGGAGGGGAGCAGGCTGCCCAAGGCCCGGCTGCGGGATGAGGCGGGCTCGGAGCGCCACAGAGCCACTCCCAGAGTCTGAGTCTGCCTTCTCACCAATTCCTGACCCCCCTCCCGCCTGCAAATAACCCCCAGGGAAACCTGCAGCCGTGGGATGTCTTCCTTTCAGCAAAGCTGGTGATTTGTCAGGCTGGCCAGGTGCTGGGTCACCCCATTTCCTCACCCCACCTCCTGTGCAAGCCCCGCTGTGCCTTAACTCAGCACTGCTCGTCTGGTCTCAGCACCCCAACTCCTCATAACGAGGAGCTCCTCATTAGTGTTGCCCAACTGCCCACCGAGGAAAGCCTAATTAAAGCTTTTGTGTTCATCATATCAACCTGCATTCCAATTCCAGGCATTTATTCCATTCCAAGGCTCAACATTTATTTCATTTCTCCTTGAGAAAGTCAGGCTTTCAAGCGGAGTTGTTGCAAGAAATCCCACAGAGACTGTGGGGAGTTCCTGGCCCAAGTCAAACTTCCCTCTGGATGCAGAGATCCTCAGCACAAAACAGTGCTCTCCTTGCTGGAATTGAGCATGGGAAAGGATTTGAGGAGGAGTTGGGGAATTTGGTCCAAACAACAGCAAAGGAACAGGAAAACTCGGTTGGACTCAGTGAGCTTAAAGGTCTGTCTTGGGGTGACTTTATGCTGTGTATCCCCTATCGCCTGCTCCATGCCCAGCCATGATTCCTGGGCCTTTCTGTGGCTTTAAAATTGGGTGTGAGAGAAAGAAAAAAAGCCAGAGGAACTTTTCAAAACCGTTTTGCTCCAAGGACATTCACTGCCCTGCGTTCCTGCTGCTGCAGAGCAGAGGCACCTTCCTGCTTTCCCCGGCTCTGGGCTCCTTTTCTCGGAGGAGAGACACGGAGAGTTCAACTCCTTTGTTTCCCTGGGACTTTGGTTTTTCCTTCTTCTCCTCTGGACTGTTCAGAGCACCAGAACATCAGAACCTCACTGGGAGCCCTCACACCTCGGCCCGGAGGGGCCCGAGCCCACCCAGCTCTGAAGAGGAGAGAGAGAGAGAGAGAGCCCACAGCCACGGAAAGGACTCTCAAATCTTCCCAGGTTTTCTCTCCACAGCGAGAGGTTTTATTATTCAGCATTATTCTTTTCCCGTGTGTTTGTTAAATAAATAGGGGGTTTTTCCCTCCTTTCACTTTCCTTTGAGGAATTTTTTCCCGACCCTGGCGGGTGAGGGGTGGCTGTACCCTGCCTTCTATAGAGGGGACGTTCCTCCCAGAGCGTTCCTCCCAATTTTGTCTCAAACCAGGACAAGGTCTTTTTCAGCCTTTATGATTCTAGTTGGAGGACAAGCAGCAAACCAGACCTAACATGAACAAATGTAGGGAATTCAAGAGCCTAATAATACTATATTATTATTAATAATAATATCAGATGTGTAAGAGCACATCTGAAGCACCTGATTCAGCCTCTGTCCTCAGCACAGGGATATCAGAGCGAGCTCAGGGACCTCGAGTCACCCAAACCCTTTTAACCACCCCACAAAGCGCAGCCATTGTGAAGGGAAACACGTTGGCTGGGACATCAGTGAGACACGCTTCATCTCTGCCACATCTGAGCATCCTAAAATTAAATACCCACACAGAAAGGGCTGGATAATGACTCAGTCATGCTTGAATGTGAGCAAAATAGGTTTTGTTATTAGGGATAATTAGTTAAGATGAGGCTTTGACTACAAAGCCTGGGAGAAAAGCACCTCCAGCTGCCCTTAAACAGGGCTGGCTGGAGGAGCAAAACCACCTTGCAAGCCAGCTGCTTACTTATGAGAGCATTTCACAGAATCCCAGACTGCTTTGGGTTGGAAAAAACCTTAAAAATCATCTCGTTCCACCCCTCCCGTCACAGACTGAAGCACCCTCCAGAGCCTGGGAGCTCCGAGCCCTTCCAGCAGGAGATATTCCATCTTTCAGAATCAAGTGAGAACAAAAGCTGAGTTTGACATACTCGAAAGTGAGTTGGGACTAAAAATACAACGTCAGAGCCACGAGCAGAGCTCCTCTATTGTTCCCTGCGAGAGAATATTCGTCACCCTTAATAATTCACAGAAATTATTCACGCGCTGTGGCTCGCCAGTCCCACGCACTCGCACGTGCCAGGCCTTCAGCAACTTCCCCGTTGTTTTATTATTATTATTATTAATTATTATGTGTTTTTCTTGCACTGTAATTCACAGGTGCCATTTCAGATAAAGGTGGGGTTTTTTTCATTGTGTTTATTTTTATGTACAATCCCAGAATCTTTAGGGTTGGAGAAGATCTCCGAGGCCGTGGAGTCTGAGCTGTGCCCAATGCCCACCTTGTCCCCAGCCCAGAAACAGGTGAAATTCCGAGCACGTAAATTAACTCATAGTTCCCAATTATTCCGCAACAAACGCTTCTCCAAGCCACACCATTCCTTAATCTCCGTGATTATTTCAAAACAGCCTCCACCCCACACATGTGGACACAGAAATCTACAAAATGAAAGGTATTCAGAGCGGTGAAAAACCCCACTCCTGCCACGGCGAGTGAGTGGTTTAAACAAGATACAGCTCTTCCATCACCTCTCATTTCCCAACAGGATTTATTCTGCACTTGCTGATTCAGGTTTCTGATAGGAGCGAGGCGCAAACAAAATAAACTGCAGCACTCGTAGGGGAGCAGGAGTGTTTCCAGAGGAGCCCGTGTGAAGGAGGAGGATTTCCAGGAGTGTTTACTGAGCACCGCAGGGAATGTCGCTGCCTTCAGAGGGGCACTCGGAGAGGAGAGCGGTTGTTGCCATCCTCCCTCTCCAGAGCAAGCAGCCTGGCACCGAGCCACCCCTGCTTGCCTGAGAGATCGATGATCAGCTGTGACGGAGGCTTGGTGAAGAGTTTCAAAAGAGGGCACAATGCTCTGCGATACATCCTGTCCCAAATCGGGTTAGGTCCATCACCGTAATTAATAAGGCAACAGGAGGAAGAAGCTAATTGCATTCGAATTCGCAGAAGTCATGCGAAAAGCACCTTAACGAGTTGGCTGCAAATCCACTTCACGCATGAAAACCTGGTGCTGCTGCCTCTCAGCAGCAGAGCACGCGGAGGGGTGTCCCCCCACACAGCTCCCAGGGCTGTACTGGGGGTGCTCTGCTCCCCCAGCCCGACCAGAGCCAGCCACCAACCTCCCCAACAGGCCAAAAACATTCAGGTTTTCGTCCCAGCAAACAGAGGCCCTGCACAGAAGCCGTGTTGAGCTGTGGAAAGCCCTTGTGTTAAAGGTTTGCAGTAGCCATAAAATGCTGAATTTCAAACCCTGCAGGTGAACATCCACGGGCACAAAGGCAGGAGATAAATGACAATACTGGTTTATAGCAGATGGGGAAAAATAAAACCCCTGGGATGTATCCCCAGCAGTGTGGGGAGCTCCAGAGAGGGGATTCTGCTCCTGTGCTCAGCTGAGACCCCACCTGCAGAGCTGCCCCAGCCCCGGGGCCCAGCACAGGAGGGACCTGGAGCTGCTGGAGAGAGTCCAGAGGAGGCTCCAGGGTGATCAGAGGGATGGAGCAGCTCTGCTGGGAGGAAAGGCTGGGAGAGCTGGGATTGTTCAGCCTGGAGAGGAGAAAGTTCCAGGGAGACCTCAGAGCCCCTTGCAGGGCCTAAAGGGGCTCCAGGAGAGCTGGAGAGGGACTGGGGACAAGGGCTGGAGGGACAGGACACAGGGAATGGCTTCCCAGTGCCAGAGGGCAGGGCTGGATGGGATATTGGGAAGGAATTGTTCCCTGGGAGGGTGGGCAGGCCCTGGCACAGGGTGCCCAGAGCAGCGGTGGCTGCCCCTGGATCCCTGGCAGTGCCCAAGGCCAGGTTGGACATTGGGGCTTGGAGCAGCCTGGGACAGTGGGAGGTGTCCCTGCCCAGGGCAGGAGTGGCACTGGGTGGGATTTAAGGTCCCTTCCAGCCCAATCCAGTCTGGGATGCTTTGCACCCACCCCTGCAGCACAGCCTGTTGTTATCCTGACAGGAATTCCCATTTTCCAAGGAACACAACGAACACTGATCCCAGGCTCTTCCCCCACAGCAACGAAAGCCACGTGCCCTCACTGGGTTTGTACCTTTCGGCACGTAGAGTAAATATGGGAACGCAGAGTTCATCTTCACCCCAAAAGGGCTCGTTCCAACATGGAACAGCCACTTGCTGGGTGTAAGGAAGGGAAGGATTCAGAGCAGATGGAAAAACTTCTGACAGACCCACCCAGGGATGCTTCCAGAAAGCAAAGCCCTCCCACCAGACCCCGTGCTGGTGCAGCCCCAGTTTGCAACGGGGCCTGCAGGAACCTGAGGGCCGAGGGGAGCTACTCGGGAATCACTCCCCAGGGAATCTGCTGCGGGCAGGAGCTGATTAAATGGAGGTGGATCGGGAAGAATGAAAGAAATTAAGAGCTCAGTGCAGACATCAGTGACGCGATTCTGAATTTTAGGGTGTTCACCACCACAGCTTTGCAGCCAAACCG
This sequence comes from Mohoua ochrocephala, assembly GCA_013398855.1. Classification (NCBI taxonomy): domain Eukaryota; kingdom Metazoa; phylum Chordata; class Aves; order Passeriformes; family Acanthizidae; genus Mohoua; species Mohoua ochrocephala. The sequence continues at coordinate 198,348 of VZTA01000137.1, read as the reverse complement.
ATTTAAACTACCAGCAAGGAAAATGAAAAGCAATGTACTGGGTGGGCAGGCCTGCAGAAAAGGGGAAGGAAAAGCACACTTTGGGCTGACAAAAATAAGCAAGACCATTTCTTTAGCTGTTTCTGTATCCAAACTTTGAGCAAAACTTTTCAACGTGCCCATACTGATGGGGGGAAGGAGCATTCTTTCTGGAGTTTCCCCCCTCAGGAATTAACAAACCCTACTAATAACCTAAATCCCCACGTTTAGGAGGGAAGCATCCACAGGAATTTGACAGAGCAGACAGACAGAGCTCAAGTTTACAGCAGTAAAAGTGCAGGGCCCTGGGAGATGAGAACTCCTGATTTACCCACACGATAAACCCTGCTCAAAGCTACTACAGCCAGTGGCACCTTTTTGGGCTGGGTCATCGCTGTTGTAAAAATCCAAATTATTTGTAGAAACTCATGCCCAAAAGCACTGTTTTTTTGGGATCTTCCCTATCCCTGCCTAAGGAATTAAGCCGATTTCAGAGATAAGAAGCACGGGAAAAAAAACCTGCAGCCTCTGCCCCTGAATGTGACAAGGGATACAAGAATCCAGCCAACCCCTACAGCAGCCGTCTGTTTAAAATCCACACCGTGAAATGTTTAAAAGTGTTTACTTCTACAAAATGTGGCCATGGAAAAAGAGAAAAAAAACCCAAAAAAACCCTTCCTTAAAAAGGGAAAACACAGCCAAGGATTCTGCGTGCTCCAGCTTTCCAAACACTATCCAGCAGGACACCAATACACGGCAAGAAGTGTTACACGGATTTTTTTTTAAGCTGTCCCCAGACATCCCTCCCTTTCCAAAGGGGGTATCCATTCCACGTGGCACAAAAAGCAAAGTTTCCAGCAGGGTTGGGGAAGCTTTTTGCTCAAAGCTCACCTTTGTAGAGCTTCTAACTCTGTTTTAAGCCCTTGTGTAGTTCAAAGAGGGGTAAGACTAAAACACACACTCAGCCCTGCTCTGGAATAGAATCCCAGAGTGGTTTGGGTTGGAAGGGGCCTTAAAATCCCCTCTTTCCACCTGCCTTGGGCTGCCCCAAACACCTTCCACTGTCCCAGGCTGCTCCAAGCCCCAATGTCCAACCTGGCCTTGGGCACTGCCAGGGATCCAGGGGCAGCCACAGCTGCTCTGGGCACCCTGTGCCAGGGCCTGCCCACCCTCCCAGGGAACAATTCCTTCCCAATATCCCATCCAGCCCTGCCCTCTGGCACTCTGAACCCGTTCCCCCTTGTCCTGTCCCTCCAGTTCCTGCTGCAGGGTCCCTCTCCAGTTTCCCTTTATCCCTTCAGCCCCTGGAAGGAGCTGTGAGGTCTCCACACAACCTTCTCCTCTCCAGGCTGAGCAGCCCCAGCTCTCCCAGCCTGGCTCCACAGGGGAGGTGCTCCAGTCCCCTCAGCAATTTCAGGAATTGCTCCAACAGTTCCGTCTCCTCCTCACGTTGAAATATCTGCATAACTCATCTCCCGTGGCCTGGCCACGCATCCAGAGGGTCCAGACTGGAGCTGAGAACCACAAAGCCTTCGGTGATACCGAAATGAGCATCAGCAAGAGACAGCAGCCCAAACCATCCCTGGCACTCCTCCCTTCCCAGCAGGCTGGGTTACCAATCCTTGGCAGTTCCCAGGTTCCCATCTAAGAACCAGAGGTAGGAAGTAGAATTTCTAGGATGATTATTTAACCCCTCAAGCACCAGCTTGAAGCCCACACCCTTCAGCAGAGCTGCATTGGCAACCGAAGGCACGTTCTCGGTGCCGAGGCGAGGTGCAGGGTCCTCCCTGAGCGCCTCCAGTGCCAGAGCTCCCGGAGCAGGAACAGACCCCCAGCACAGGGCACTTCTGAAAGGGGAAACGCTGGAGAACGCCTTCCAATCCTAAAACCTGCAAGGGAACAAAGGGATCTCTCCAAGGAGCGGGAAGCAGAGCAGGAGAGGGAAGCTCAGACCTTTGGGGAAGATCTGGGGCTTGTTTGGACTCCGGTGCCATTAATAGCTGATAACTCTGCATTAGCTGTTTGTTTTGGCTCTGGATAAAGCCCACTTTGGATGTTCCTTCAAGGGAATTTTAAATATAGCTCCAGAGAGCTATTCTTGTCCCAGTAACTGGGAATAAGAGTAGGATTCAAGTCTGGGACCGGGTAACATGGAGGCCTTTAAAAACACTTGTGGATTTTCTTTAGAGTGCTTCCCTTTCCCACAACACACAACCCACAGCCCATCTTCAGCATTTAAGAGGAAGTTTTTGAGCAGGATCTTAAGCACCTTCAGCGAGGCTGCTCCTGAATAGTTGGCTGGAAGAACGTTCTTCACAGGAGTGCACTAAAATTCTTAACCAAAATGCCAATCAAAAAGAGACAAACAACGGGTTAAGCAACTCTAAACCTGTAAAACCAGGAAAATAACTTCCACATTTCCAGGTTTTCCCGTGCCTCAATACAACTTAGAATTGCAGAATCGAGTTTCTCTGCAGAGAACGTTGCTCAGACAGCTCCACTTAGGATTTCTAAATATATCAGAACACTGCTGTTCATTACATCATATTTTGGCATTCGACATTTAAAAAGAAAAATCATTTCAGAAAAAAAATATTCAAATCTCCCTTCACCTACGCTGAAAATTGTTGTTGGTATAAAAATACTGTAGGCAAGAGTTGGTTAACTTGCATTTTAACATGTCTCACCCCACAGATCCTAATTTACCACCCTTTTTTAGGCTCCTCTTTTGCATCCTACAAAGCCCCAGGTTTAGATACCAGAAATGTTGGCAAGCTCAGGCAGGAGAAGAAGTTGGCTCTTGCCAACACAATTTGCCTCCTCCTGCAATCTCTGACAGCTCCGAGGAACTCCCACATGAGCTGCATTTTGAGAAACCACTACCGAGCCCTCGGAGCACGGTTAAACGGCTCCTGGATTACCTGGAGCAAACAGCAGAAGCTTTGGGCAGCTCATCAGAGGTGAAAACACAAAATCAGAGAAGCATTTGGGCTGGAAAAGCCCTCCAGGATCACCGAGTCCAAGCTGTGCCCGATGCCCACCTTATCCCCAGCCCAGAGCACTGAGTGCCACATCCAGGCCTCCCTTGGGCACCTCCAGCCATGGGGACTCCAAACCTCCCTGGGCAGCCCCTGCCAAGGCCTGAGCACCCTTTCCAGGCAGAAATTCTTCCAGAATTCTTCCAGAACATGTAGCAAAGCGATGATGAAGGGGGATGGGTGTCTCTCAGGGATGCCTGGCCAAAACCAAGCAGACTTTGGAGGGGTGTCACCCCCGTGCATTTCACAGTTTCAGTGCTCACATCCAGCCCAGCTGTGCTGGAGCCTTTTTGCACCTACAGGAATAGCAGAGAAAACACATGTCCCCATATGTCTCCACACCCAGGGGCCCAGAAACAACCCAAACTCCTCCAGAAGGAGCTCAGCAAGCAAGACAGAGACACAAAGACCCAGACAACACATCCTGAAGGTCACCACGATCCATCTTGAAAAGAACCGTGCAGTTGAAAGGCAGGAGTTTCTCCATCCATCACACCATTATCCATGGAGGCTTCCAGTCCTGGCAGCTCCACGCAGTGACCCCTGGCTGGAGGCAGGGATGAGGAGTGGAGATAAATGGCAACTCAAACAGTTCCCCCAAGTTTATTAGTGCCTTGGAGGTCTGCGTGGCTCCCCGGAGAGAAATGAAGGTGTGGACGGTGAGCTGCACCCCGATTCCCTGGAGAAGGGACTTACTGATGGGAGATGGCTTCACCCCGGTGCAACAGGCAGGAAATCTGCCAAGGGGATGATAACCTAATTTACATAGATGCAGAAATCCAATTAGGGATCCTCTGAGCAGAGACAGCTCACTCTGCTCTCCTGGATTAGAGGCTGGGAACACGTCAGGAGCTCCTCCAAATGCACTGTGGGCCAGCAGAGATGGATGGGCTCTGCAAAAGCACTTTGCTCCTCCCTGACATCAACACATCCACAGGGAATGCTGTCACAGCCAGGGAAATAGAGAGCTGCTCCAGGGAAAGTTTAGGAGGGGGGTTCACAGGAATTGTGATGGATGAGGAGGGGAGAAAAGCGACAGAGATTTCACATCCCTCACTCTGATTCACCCAACGCTCGGGATGGATGGGGCTGTCACCAGGGAAGCTCCATCAGCTCTCTCCAGCCTGGAGAAGTCTCTGGCTGAAATACCATAGGTGTGTGACAGTGGAATGCAGACAGCGCTTGGAGCCTCAGTCTTGCAATAAATATTCTCGGGGGTTTGAGGGAGAACTGTTTCTTCCTACGTCCCGAGTCAGCAGGAGGCCTGACGTTTGCAGGCAGGCTTGCAGACATAAATATTTGCAAGATGTGTGGCATTATCCAAACAACCCCCCCGCCAAGTGCCAAGGAGCAGCCGGTGGGGATGGAAGGGCGAGGCGTGCCTCCTCCCGGGAGGGTCACTCCGGGACAGAGCCGCGGGAGCACATCCTGCAGGCTCTGTCTAGTCTGCCAATAAACCAGATTAGAGCTGGACAAGCACCTTGTGGCAGGCAGGATGAACTCCAAGCAGCCACACAACTTGACAACGTTTAGCTGGAGAAAGAGCAGCAGCAGGAAGCTCGGGAGGTGTCTGTGGAAAAGCAGGAGGATGGGGCTGGGGGCAGGGCAGTGCTGCTGCTGCTCTCCTTCCCCTCAGAGGCAGGTGGGGGAGAGGTTGGCACATTCCAAATATCATTTTCTCATTCCTGTTTCTGCTGCATGAGCACTGACCGTGACAATCACGCTGAGTTTCGAGGAATCCCAACAACGACGGCTCTGCACAAGTCCCTGACAGGAGGAGGCAGCCGGGGGGGGGGTCGGGCTCTGCTCCCAGGGAACAGGGACAGGACAAGGGGAAACGGCCTCAGGCTGGGCCAGGGGAGGCTCAGGTTGGACATTGGCAGGAATTTCTGCCTGGAAAGGGTGCTCAGGCCTTGGCAGGGGCTGCCCAGGGAGGTTTGCAGTGCCCATGGCTGGAGGTGTCCAAGGGAGGCCTGGCCGTGGCACTCAGTGCTCTGGGCTGGGGACAAGGTGGGCATCGGGCACAGCTTGGGCTCCATGGGCTGGGAGGGCTTTTCCAGCCTCAGTGACTCTGCGATACTAAAACAAAATGGGGCTTTTGCTCCGAAATGCTCTTGGCTCATCTCATTTTAGGAATTCCACTAAGAATCCCACGGCTATGGTGTTGCCTTTGGCTGTAACTAAAAGAGGAACTGATGCCAGGATGATTTTTAGCCTTTTTATACACCCCTTTTACACCCCTTTATACAGCCTTTTATACAGCTTTTCTATCCCCTCAGTGCTTTCAGCCCCCACACCTGTAACTCCCTCAGTCTCACACCCCGTGTCCCGCTCAGCCAGGAGCCCAAACACCCTGGGAGCCGCGGCTGAGGGTCAGACAGCCCCAGACACCAAGGGCCTCTCTGGAACACACCCTGGGAACTGAGACAGGCCCAGCCAGGGGGGAGAGTCCTCAGCATGGGGGGGATCCATTCGAGTCTCTCCCTGGGCAATCTTTGATGGATGTGCTCATTGGCAAGGCCTGTGAGTTGTACACACGATTTATGGGGTGGGGGCATTCCGGGGGCACTTGGGCGCGCTCCACTGGGACGGTGTGGGGCACCAAGGGTCCTAAATAAACACCGAGGGAAAAACCCCTTTCCCTTTCACCGTGTCTGGCTCTCCATTTTCAGACCAGGAAAAGGCAACAGATCCAGTACTCTGAAGCAGGAGGACACAGCCCTCGGCACCGTGCTCACGGAGGGGAGATCCCACAGCCACAGCAGGGATGGGAGCAGCACAAGGCAAACACCTCCAGAGAAACCCTCTCACCAAAACCACCACAACACAAAAACCACACCACAACCCCGGGCATGGAAAGCTCCGGTCTCAGGGCAAAGTGTCCAAAATATCTCGGACTGTAAAGAACGATCTGCTGGGGGCAGCTGGAGGTGGGTTGGGATTCACAGCAATTCCTATAAACTATTCCTAATTCCCATCCACCGCGTGAGAAACTCCAGGGATACCTGCAATCTATCCCCCACATCCAGCCACACAAAAACACCAAGCAGAGAGAACTTCAAGGAATTGTTTTGAAGGGTAATAGTGACAAATGCGCTTGGGAGAAAGCAGGCACCGAATTCTGATGGGAGGCAAGGAAAAGATGAAGAGCTTTGAGTTTGAAGGGCTTTAGGAAACAGCCCTTTTCTTTGATCAAAACAACTCTCCTCCAGAGGCACGGAATGTTTCCAGGAATTTTAGCCGGGAAGGATACTGAAGGGGAAACGTCCTATTTCTAGCAAATGGGAAGGTATTTTTGAACAAGTAGTAACCTCACATTCCATGGCATCACTTGTCCTCAGGGAATCCTAAAGGGAATGGACAGATGGAGGTAAAAGAAGGATGCAGCAAGACAAAAGGTGCTGCCCAAGGAAAGCTAAGGGATGGCAGGGAGACTGGAGAAATCACAGAATTATTGAGGCTGGAAAAGCCCTCCCAGCCCATGGAGTCCAAGCTGTGCCCGATGCCCACCTTGTCCCCAGCCCAGAGCACTGAGTGCCACGGCCAGGCCTCCCTTGGACACCTCCAGCCATGGGGACTCCAAACCTCCCTGAGCAGCCCCTGCCAAGGCCTGAGCACCCTTTCCAGGCAGAAATTCCTGCCAATGTCCAACCTGAGCCTCCCCTGGCCCAGCCTGAGGCCGTTTCCCCTTGTCCTGTCCCTGTTCCCTGGGAGCAGAGCCCGACCCCCCCCCCGGCTGCCCCCTCCTGTCAGGGACTTGTGCAGAGCCACAAGGTCCCCCCTGAGCCTCCTTTGCTCCAGGCTGAGCCCCTTTCCCGGCTCCCTCAGCTGTTCCTCACAGGATTCACATTCCAGACCCTGAGCAAGTTTTGGAGATCAGTCCATGGTATTTAGGAGCAACTGCAACCTCCTGGTGTTACAGCCTGGCAAGCCACAATCCCAGCGTGGGACCCAGTGAGGTATTCCCAAGGGAAAGCTCCCCTTTCCAAACAGGGCCATCTCAAGGGGAAGCAGGAGCAGCACGTGTTTCTGGAGGACAGGCAGCACCAGGTATTAAGGCACGTGGCTCTTCTGCCTCCCTCGGCAAGCCAGGACAGCCCCAAAATTTACAGTTCAAATGTGCTGCCTCTCTGCTGCCCAGGTCCTCAGCAGAAAACCTTTGGCTCAGGGGAAAGCTCCAAACAGGGCACTGGAGAGAAGCACCGGGTCTCGGGGCTGAGAGCTGTGACAGAAAAAATAAGCCAGAGGAGGGCTTAAGAGAATTAAGTTACCTTTATCTGCAGCATACGAGCAGAAAACGAGGTTTGCTCCCGTAATGTGCTCGAGGGACTGCTCGCTTTCCCTCCCATTACTATCCTGCACTCCACTCGCCCCTTTTCCACCGCCCTCGTGTCTCATCACCTTCCCACACCATCTCCCAGCTCCAAAACGCTTGCTCCCGTTGCAGCAACTCCGGATCGCGTTCCTTTTTCGTCTGAGTGCCTCATTTGCCATTCCTAGTGCAGAGCACCATGGATTTCTCTTTCCTTTCCTTCCACCATCCTCCCAAACGGTTTCTCCCCTCCTGCTCCCCCTGCAAGTCCCCGCCCCCAGCTATTCCACTGCTTCCATGGGGCAGTGGAACAAATACCGGCCAAAACAAAGCAGAAAGCTGAGCCCCAGGCCAGGGGCAACGCTCAGGTTGGCTCTGCAAGGAGCCAGAAGGACCCTGAGGGTTTAATGTGGCAGAAGAGGAAAGGAAGAAGGAAATAGCAGAGGGACCTTGCATCAGATTTGGTGGGAAATTGGGCAGGAATTGTTCCCTGGGAGGGTGGGCAGGCCCTGGCACAGGGTGCCCAGAGCAGCTGTGGCTGCCCCTGGATCCCTGGCAGTGTCCAAGGCCAGGTTGGACATTGGGGCTTGGAGCAGCCTGGGACAGTGGGGCTTGGAGCAGCCTGGGACAGTGGAAGGTGTCCTTGCCCATGGCAGGGGTGGGACTGGATGGGCTTTGAGGTCCCTTTCCAACCCAATCCATGCTGGGATTCCATGATAACGAAGAAGAAAAAAACCCAAAAAAAGCAGAACGGGACATCAGTGCATCACAAGGAGACAGAAACCGTGTTTGTTCCACTACAGCACACGTGGGTTTCCAGGGAAACAGCTCCTTTCCTCTGTCCCAAATATTTCACAGGGCTGGGAAAAAAACCTTGTTCACTTTCTGAAGAGCACTGCTGCAACTCTCCCGTGCTCTGAGTCTGTTCCACGCTCCGCAGGCTGCGCTGAGGAAATATTTACACGAAGGAATACACAGAAGGAGCTAAAAAGGGATGGAGAAAACGTGCTTGTCAAGGAGCAGAGTTATTTCCGTGGAGGAAACAGGAACTGCCGCAGGGAGCTGAGACAATTCCGATCCAGTTTCATCCCAACAGTCCCAAAAAGTGTCTCTGGAAATTTAAGTGCATTTTAAAGATAACATTTCTTTTTTAAAGTCAAGAGCAGACACAAGCTGTTTGCATAAATGCTGATATCCCATATATATCCCATATATCAAGGAGTGGAGGTGATTGGAACGATCAGCCCAAGCCTGTGTTGAACTCTGAACAATGGAATTAACTGGCACTGGAATTCTTGGGTAACACACCTGCCTTCAGTGAGTGTACAGAAAGAAACATTCCAGCCTTTCAAGCCAGTGAGAAAACAGCACAACTCTGAGCATTCTTTTTGATAGGATTCTTTTTTAGAATCTAAATTCAGCCTGTTCTCCCAAACAGCAACAGCAGCCAGAGCTCAATGGAAAACTCGAACCCCAGAAGAAGAAGCCAAACCCCGTGCGGGTGGTTGCTCATCCTGGGGGCTGCACTTCCACGTCTCCTTTTGCAGCATCTTTTTTGTTTCCTTTTGAAACACCTTTTCTTTCCAATGGAATTCAGTTTATTTATCCTTATTGCACCCACTAAGATCCACCTTATCTGAAATGAAACACCTCTGCTCACCTAACAAAGCATTGCAGGCAGCTGTGATGCACAGGCAGATTGTGGAAAAGCACTTGAACTGTGTCCCTACGAGACAGTTTCCCTCCAGGAATGAGAACTCCTGGAATTCTCCATTACAGAACACTAAGAAGAGGAATCCACCTCCTCCAGCTAAGGGAACGGTGACATTCTGCTTGCTTGGACCCACTTTGTAGTGCCAGGACAAAGGAGAATGGCTTCCCAGTGCCAGGGGGCAGGGCTGGATGGGATATTGGGAAGGAATTGTTCCCTGGGAGGGTGGGCAGGCCCTGGCACAGGGTGCCCAGAGCAGCTGTGGCTGCCCCTGGATCCCTGGCAGTGCCCAAGGCCAGGTTGGACATTGGGGCTTGGAGCAGCCTGGGACAGTGGAAGGTGTCCTTGCCCATGGCAGGGGTGGCACTGGGTGGGCTTTGAGGTCCCTTCCAACCTTAGCAATTCCATGATTCCATGATTTCCCCCCTCTATTCCAAGAATAAAATTAACAGGTCTTTAATAATCTGTAGCCCCGGTGTCCTTTAGGTGCAGTGGTTCTAAATGGGTGCTAAAGGCAATATTAGGATTTGAATTCCCATGGCTTTTCCCTTTCTAGCGTGTGATTCCAGCAGCTGGCAGCGCTCGCTTCCCATCAGAGAACCCCTGGGGTTGGAACAGCCCTCTAAGACAGAGTCCAACCCTCAGCCCAGCACCACCACGTTCACCAAGTGCCCCATCCAGGCCTTCCTTGGACACCTCCAGGGATATGGGGACTCCAAACCTCCCTGGGCAGCCCCTGCCAATGCCTGACCACCCCTTCCACGGAGAAGTTTTTCCTATATCCAATCTAAACCTCCCCTGGCACAGTTTGAGGCCAGCTTCACAAGGTGCTCGCCCAGCTCAGCATTTCTCTCCTCCCAAGCTGCAGCTCTTGCCCGACACCTCAGGAATACAACACTTTCCACTTTCATGGATCTGCCTTTTTTTTTTTGGGCAGCCATCCCAACAAGCTGCTGTATGTGGTGCCATTCTCTCCAAACCCTCCTTGGACAGTTTGCCTTCCTGCTCACAGAATAAAACCTAACAGTTCCTCTCTGTGCTGGTTAATAAATCTGCATGCTGCTTTCAGGGTTTTTTTTGTTTTCCAATAGAGAGACAAGGCTGTTCTATTTATAAAGGTCAAGTAAATTGTGTGCAGTCTGTGGAGCATTAACATCTCGGTGTTATTAAAACAGAGTATTTCATTTCAGCAGCCCCTTTCAGAGAGGAAAAAGAAATTTCTCCCAATAATATCTTTTCCCCCCTCCATTCTCAGTTAAGGTCTGTGCACACGGAGGAGAATGCAAGTGTTTGTTTGTTCTTCACTTGAATTATAACAACTATTATTTTTTAAACAGTCTATAACACTTTTACAGGTTGTTTGGATAAGCCACAGCCATAAATCCTGCTTGGCTGTCACACCAGGAAAAAGCCTGGCGTTATCTCGTGGGCAGGGAGAAAAGCTGCCAGGAACAGCACAGGGGGTTGGGGCTGAGGAGGGGCTTAAACAACGTTTAAGAGGCTTAACCTGGACAAAACCACTGCCTTCAGACATATCTCTGCCATCTTCCTGTCCTGGAATGGTGTCCTGAGGGACAGGTACTTCCACATGAATTTCACATGAGGTCAGACAAGGATCCAAGAGCTGCCAGTGCTCAAGCCTTGCTCAGTTCTGTGACAAGCAGCAGACTGGTTTAATCTTTATCCACTGAACAGCAATCGCAAATAAACAGGTTTTGTGGTCAGAGTATGGCACAGCAAAGTGGGGCAGATGGCTCAAATCCGAGGTAAGAGCACCTGATGGGCAGCTGGCACTGCACAAAACCCACCCAGGGCCCCGAGGAACACAGCAACCCAAGGAGCAAACACAGAAATCCCATCTGGGCACAGCAAAGCGGGGCAGAAGGCTCAAATCTGAGGTAACAACACCTGATGGGCAGCTGGCACTGCACAAAACCCACCCAGGGCCCCGAGGAACGCAGCAACCCAAGGAACAAACACAGAAATCCCATCTAGGCACAGCAAAGTGGGGCAGATGTCTCAAATCCGAGGTAACAGCACCTGTGGAGCTGTTGGCACTGCACAAAGCCCATCCAGGGCTCCGAGGAATGCAGCAAACCAAGGAGCAAACACAGAAATCCCATCTAAGCCCACCCCCATCACAGCATTCCCAGTGGAATGCTGTGCCTTGCCCTGAACCCACAGCACAGGGGCCATTCCTCAGCCGGAGCTGCGTAGGAACCTGAACTCTCGATGGCATTTTGTGTCTGATGGTATCCACCGTGGGCTGGTGGGTGTCTGAGAGCTGAGGGCTGTCCTGGGCCACCGAGCCAATGTCAGAGGAGACACAGGTACAACCAAAAACAGCTGAGCAAGGGATCGCCTGAGTTTGGTTATCATATTCTCCCCCAGAGCAGCCCAGAGAAGTCTGTAAAGGCAGAATTACTCCCTGCAGGTGCTCTAATTCCATTTTTCTGGACAGATCTGCCCGGCACTGCCAGCTGGAAGCTCAGCAGCAGAAACCCCAAGTGAGCAGGTCTGACCTCCAACAATCAAGCTGGGCTCCACAAAGCCTTTAGATTAACAAAAGAACAACAAAACAACAAAAAAAGAAAAACCCAGATAAAGTTTCTAACCTGAATTTTAATTATTCAAAACTCTTCGCATCATTGGCACGCCTCTAACAGACATAAACCCAGTTCTGAAGACCGCTGTGTGATTTACTCTGGGGTTAATAGGAAAAGAAAGCCTTAAATGAACCTGTCATTAACCTGTATCTGCATTACCGCTTGTTCTTCAGGTGGAAATTCGGGGAAAGCTTTTCTGCCTGCGAAAATCAATGTCCCTTAAACGCGAACGCTGGAATTTTAAGTGTCCTGTTTTTGTTAAAGACAGTGCCTTGCTATTTAATCAGGAATGAAAAGTAATTTCTAATCACCAAGTGCCCGTGCTCATGAAGCAATTACAGTTAAGGCGTTCTCTGGGATGGAAGAACTCATCAGCACTGAAAGCCAGCCAGATCAGAGCCTGCAGTGACGGGCAGAGCAAACCTCGTGCTGACCGCCATTCTCTCCTCCTCTGCTGCAACACTGGGTACCCCAAACTCCCCAACTTGTTGCAAATGAGGAGGCAAAAATACACAAACAGCCTAAGTATGTCGGAAGAGGAAAAAAATAAAGGAATAAATGAACTTCCTGCTGCTCTCTGGCCACCCCTGAGGCTGCAAGCAGCACTTCAAGCAAGCTGATGAAATCCTCGTCGTCAAAGGCAGCAGAGGAGTGTTGTGATCTGCACACTCCCTCTCCTAATCTGTTCTGGCAAGGCGATTACAGGAGCTGCTTCCTTTAAAAAAAGTCAAATTTATGCACACATGAATAAAGGGCTAACTGTACAATCAGTCCCAACAGCAGTGCCAGGAAGAGAGCCTGCTGCAGGGGGAAAATGGGATGCAAAATGCAGCGTGGAAGGGAAGATGCTGATTTTGCAGCTCCTGCTTTTTATATGGATCAATAAGGCCACAGGGGACACAGAATTCCAGAACAGTTTGGGTTGGAAAGAACCTCAAAGCCCATCCAGTGCCACTCCCTGACCTGGGCAGGGACACCTTCCACTGTCCCAGGCTGCTCCAAGCCCCAATGTCCAGCCTGGCCTTGGGCACTGCCAGGGATCCAGGGGCAGCCACAGCTGCTCTGGGCACCCTGTGCCAGGGCCTGCCCACCCTCCCAGGGAACAATTCCTTCCCAATATCCCATCCATCCCTGCCCTCTGGCAGTGGGAAGCCATTCCCTGTGTCCTGTCCCTCCATCCCTTGTAAAGAGTCTCTCTCCATGTTTCCTGTCGGCTCCTTCAGGCCCTGGAAGGCCACAACTGGGTCTCCCTGGAACCTTCTCTTCTCCAGGTGAACAATCCCAGCTCTCCCAGCCTTTCCTCCCAGCAGAGCTGCTCCATCCCTCTGATCACCCTGGAGCCTCCTCTGGACTCTCTCCAGCAGCTCCAGGTCCTCCCCGTGCTGGGCCCTGGGGCTGGGGCAGCTCTGCAGGTGGGGTCTCACCTGAGCACAGGGGCAGAGGGGCAGAATCCCCCCCTCCCCTGCTGCCCACGCTGGGGCTCAGCCCAGGGCACGGGGGGGTTCTGGGTCCCAGCTCTCACCCACAGCACCCCCAGGTCCTTCTCCCAGGGCCGCTCCAGCTGCTCATCCCCTGGACTGACCCAGGGGCAGCAGCAGCACCTGGCCTGGTTAAACCCCCTGAGATCCCCGAGGGCCCCCACGGGGAAGGGTTTGGGGGTTTAGGGCTCTGTACCTCGGCCAGCCTGTGCAGGCAGTGCTCAGGAAGGACTGGGGAGGGGACAGGGCTGGAGACGGGGACCGTGTGCCCAGCGCTCGCCTTTCCCACGTTCGGCTGGGACAGAGGTCCCTCCCCTGCCACTCCCAATCAATCCTCTTGCAGGGAACAGAAGCCACCAACGGCCAAGACATTTGCAGACAGCCCAAAAAGCAGTTCGAGGGTGTGAGGGGGAGGGTCAAAAAGCAGAAATGTGTTTATTTGGCACCTAAATATAGCCCAGTTAACTCAGCAAACATTTTCTCCCTACTCCATTGCTATTTTGTCTGCGTGCAGAGGCTGCGAGGAAGCAGCTGCAGCATCACCATTTGATTACATTCTCTGATGAGGAATCTGCTTTTGTTCCCCAGCAGAAATTTCTGCCACTACGTGCCCGTGACCACTCTCCTGAGTCTTGGGTATAAAAATTCAGTTTTCTGCTACAGCCCCAGCAGAAAGAAGGAGCTTTTCACCTCAGCCTTACACAAAGGAGCTGGGCTCAGCAATGCCTGGCCGGGAACCAAGCCCCTGATAAGCAAACAGGACACATCAGGTGGCTGCTCTGCCAGGCTGGCCACAGGCTGATTAATTATTTCATTCCACACCAGGTTTATTAAGTTCTCTCATTCCACACCAGGTTAATTAATTCTTTCATTCCGCACCACCCAGCTGCTGCTGAAAGGGAGGTTTCTCAACCAGCTGCACTCACAGTGGAGGCTGCTGCTCAGAAACGCCTTCATGGACAGCAACCAAAAATAACATTGGGCATTTTGAGATTCTTGTTTAAAAAGCATTATAACCCTTCAGAGCATTTCCAGGGTTTTTTTTACCTCTTCGTTACTTTTCTTTTGTGATAGGACTGCACACCTGGACACCTGTAGCATGTAGAGGAAAACTTTTTTCATTATGAAAATTAGAATAGAATCCCAGAATCCCAGGATGGTTTGGGTGGGAAGGGACCTTAAAGCCCATCCAATCGCACCCCTGCCATGGGCAGGGACACCTCCCACTGTCCCAGGCTGCTCCGAGCCCCAATGTCCAGCCTGGCCTTGGACACTGCCAGGGATCCAGGGGCAGCCACAGCTGCTCTGAGCACCCTGGGCCAGGGCCTGCCCACTCCTAAAGTAAAGAATTTATTCATAATTTCTAATCCAAACCCACCCCCATCAGCTCAAGGCCATTCCCTGTGTCCTGTCCCTCCACCCCTTGTCCCAAGCCCCTCTCCAGCTCTCTTGGACCCCTTTAGGCACTGGAAGGGGGCTCCAAGGTCTATCCAGAGCCTTCTTTTCCAGGCTGAACCCCCATCACTGCCAGCCTTTCCTCCCAAGAGAGGTTTTAAATGATCCATGACTGGTTTTTTTTTTCTAGAATCACTTAAATCCAGCCTTGCCTGAAGTTTTACCACGCAGGCAGATCCCTGTCAATGCAGCATCTGATTTACCCTTCAGAGGAGTCCACAAAGAGACAAGTGATTTAACTTTTCGAAAGCCCTCTCTGCACAACAGATGCTCTTTAAAAAGCACAGGCCACGGGCAGAAGGAGAGGTTTTGACTCTAAAAAAACCCCAAACACCAAAATACACATCTACAGCTCTTCTGCAGGGCTTTCACGCTAATTCGCTGAGGTGGCTGCCTTTTATCTTCGATGTTTGTACTGCAGCAAAGTGCACTTGAGTCGACAAAGCAATCCCAGAGAAAACGGTGTCAAGGCACTGAGTGGCTGTGGCTGAGCAATCTCACGATCCCCAGCCCAAACAGATTTTAAAAAAACAGCTTTTAGGTCTTCTGCAAACACCGAGCACAAGAAAGGCTTCGAACGAGCAGATATTGGTGGAAGGAAAAAGAAAAGAACTGTTGAGCAGCGAGAGATGTGCCAGCGATGGGTCTGAGGCATCGGCAAGGGGTGCTCGGGGTCTGCATCCTGCAGTCCTGCCCTGCCTGTCCCCTGCTGTCCCAGGGATTTGATGTCACCTGGTGGCTGCAGACACTTGGAATTTAGGGTGGGATGGTCCCTCTCATCATTTTACCGGGAAGTCACAGGGAGAGAGCCAAGGCAGCTCTAAAGGAGCCACAGAGCAAACAGCCTGACAGCCGGGCAGGCTTTTTGTGCATCCTGTTCTTCAGAGGAACTGATAAAAATTCCATTAAGAAGCTTGGAATAAGCATGGAATATTATCTCCCCATGATATACCATTTCTTCAGCATGAGCAACGACACAAAATATTTCAGCTGCTGACCAAGGAAATCAGGATGGGTAATGGAGATGAAGGCTTCCCAGGAAGCACCTCAGCCTCAGAAGGCTCCTCCAGCATATATTAAAACCCCAAATCCCTGTGAAGATCCCGTTCTGGGTACATTACACAAGCATCCGTATTTTCCAGACTTAACCTGAGCTCCTGCCTCGCTCCAGTGCCCAAGGCAGCTGTCCCAAGTCCCCCTTCCCGATCCTGCACCCTGCCAGCACAGCTTCACTAAGCTTTACCTTTTGTTTGCTACATATTCATGTATTTTCCATCAATTTAACAACTCTGCCACAACGCTCTGAATATTGCTCAGCTGTATTTATTAAGCAGGAGCCTTCTTCAAAGCCCTGCAGCCAAAATTTTTGCGCCCAGTGAGCTTAAACAAATAACGTGACTCAGTTTTATAACAGTTGCCCATCACAGACCACAGCATGAACCTTTAGTGGTGGAGAACGCTGA
Organism: Mohoua ochrocephala; assembly: GCA_013398855.1. Taxonomy (NCBI): domain Eukaryota; kingdom Metazoa; phylum Chordata; class Aves; order Passeriformes; family Acanthizidae; genus Mohoua; species Mohoua ochrocephala. The sequence continues at coordinate 182,267 of VZTA01000137.1, read as the reverse complement.
AAAAACCAAGTGGAAATAGATTAAACCTGCCATTGAAAAAGTCCTTTATAGCTCACAGGTGGAATTTCAGTCAAAACAAGGAGAGCGTGAAGAGCCACTGTGCTCCCGAGGTGCCACATGAGTGACATGGGACTCATGTCCCTGGCTCTGCCCGGTTTCCAGCCGGTCTCCCACGTGTTTGTCCTCACCACGCTGATGGGGCAGCCTCAATCCCTGGGGAAGCTTCTCCATTTGTACCTGCAAATACTGGGATAGATAATGCTTAACCCAGATTTGTACATCCCAAGCGATGCTCTTAGCACCACGCTAGTGGTTTCCTATTCGAGTTATTTTTGGCTTTCAAATTAAGAAACCATTTTAAAAAACCTCCTAACGCCTGTTTTGTCTGTGCAAGAATAATGGCACAAGCCCAAAGAGCCGAGATTCCATTGATGTCCGCCCTTTCGGAGTCGCTTTCCCTACCTAGATCACGTTAGCACTCATCCTTGCACAAGGCCCAAAGGGGAGAAACTTGGGGATTTATGAGGGAGGGGATAACTTGTTCCTAGTCACAGACAAGGCACGAAGCACCTGCCAGGGTGGTTGATGAGAAAATACCAGCACTTGCAAAGCAGAAGGCGAAGCGGGCAGAGGTGGGGTCTGTCACCTCGCAGAGCCCAGGTCTGTCACCTCACAGAGCCCCAAGTCCCTCTGCCAGTGCTGAATCCCAACGAGCAGCGGTGGCACACGGGACACGCCCGCGCTGGCAGTCGCTGTGCTCGGGGACCCCAGCTGGCCGTGCCTGCTGGAAACCCTCCTGCAGGCACAGTAACAAACCCAGCACAGGAATGCAGGGAGGTTAGATGGATAGTTAGCGTTCCCTTGGGAATCCAGACTGCACTACGGCATCCAACCAGAACTGATCCAGGAAAAGGCCACAGGAGCCTTCCTGCCAAGGCGGACTGTGACTCTGAGATACCTGTCAGAGTCACTTAGAAAGCAGCAGAATGTCACCAGAAGGTGTGAAAGCACTAGCTGTCCCAGCTGTGTCCCTCCTCCGAGCAGGAGCGGGGACACTTCAGTCACAATCCAACTTCAAGCGGCTCTGGCTTCCTCCCAGCCGTGCCCTCAGACAAGGGAAGGTCAGGGAAAACCGGAGGATCTGCCTGCTCAGGCTCTCCCAACGTGCTCATTATGCTGGTATCCCAGTCCGAGTGCTCGGGCACAGTGCTAATGGAGAAAAGCCTTCTCCTCTCCACGCTTCGCTTCCCTCCTGTGCCTCGCAGAGCCGGGCTTCCACCGGGAGCACAGAAAGCAATCACAGATCTGATGAGCAGGAGATGTTCTCCCCTTTGTGCAATCGCTGTCTGAACAGGATTTAAATGTGCAAGGAGGCGTGAGGAGAAACAATAGGTACTACACACACACCCCGGTTAGTGTTTAAATATCTGCCAAGTTGGGAGGCACAGCCCCGTTCCAGGGCTCAGACACGATGAAGGCACACGCACACCCCCACGTTTCTAACGGATTTATCCCACTCTTTGTCTGGATCCTGCCCACCAGTGAGACCTGGCTGTTGTTTGATCCACAGGCGGGACTGTAACAAGGACAAGTAATGCTAAACACTCAACACGGAGCCTCTGGAGCTGGAGAGGGGCATGGAGGTCCCCAGGATGTCACCGAGCCAGCGCAGGGCGTGCAGAGGGACATTATGACAGTACAGCTCAAAGTCACCACCACCGAAGGGGCTGAGCTGCAGGGAAGCCTTCCCCTGCTCCCAGCAAGGGATTCCCGCTACAGTAATTCCCGCGAGGTGTAACTCCAATCCTGGGATACAACAACTTAAAGGTGTATCCATTACTGTCTCCACCCCGGTCCCTTTGGACCAGACTGTGAAGGTTAAAATTGCGGTGAACTCCTCCCCGTGCCCCTGCTCCGGCTCGGGCCTATCCAGTGACCCCACTCCCTTAGGGATGCACCTGCTCCAGCTGGAGCCTTATCCAAAAGCCACTCTCTCCAGGGGTTTACCTGCTGTGATGTATTTATCCACAGCCACGCTCGCTCTGAGGTGCTCCTGTTCCCGCACGGCCTTCTCCGGGAGCCACAGTTCCTGCAGGAATTAACCTGCTCCAGGAGTGAACCTGCTCCAGGAGTGAACCTGCTCCAGCATGGCCCTACCCACAGCCAGAGTCCCTGCAGGAATGAACCTGCTCTGGGAGTGAACCTGCTCCAATATGGGTCTTACCCACAGCCAGAGTCCCTGCAGGAATGAACCTGCTCTGGGAATGAACCTGCTCTGGGAATGAACCTGCTCCGGGAATGAACCTGCTCCAGCATGGCCTTACCCACAGCCCCAGTCCCTGCAGGAATGAACCTGCTCCGGGAATGAACCTGCTCCAGGAGTGAACCCGCTCCAGCATGGCCTTACCCACAGCCCCAGTCCCTGCAGGAATGAACCTGCTCCAGGAATGAACCTGCTCCAGCATGGCCTCACCCACAGCCCCAGTCCCTGCAGGAATGAACCTGCTCTGGGAGTGAACCTGCTCCAATATGGGTCTTATCCACAGCCAGAGTCCCTGCAGGAATGAACCTGCTCTGGGAATGAACCTGCTCCGGGAGTGAACCTGCTCCGGGAGTGAACCTGCTCCAGCATTGCCTTACCCACAGCCCCAGTCCCTGCAGGAATGAACCTGCTCCAGCATGGCCTTACCCACAGCCACAGTCCCTGCAGGAATGAACCTGCTCTGGGAATGAACTTGCTCCAGGAATGAACCCGCTCCAGAATGGCCTTACCCACAGCCCCAGCCCCTGCAGGAATGAACCTGCTGTGCCATCAGCTTATCCATGGCCTCTTGCACAGCTACTGGTGCCTCAAGGTGTTCCTGCTCCAGCAGAGACCTATCCTTGTGCCACAGTCCCTTTGGAGTACAGACACTTTGAGGTGTTCCTGCTGGAGGTGTAACCCCAGCAGCTCCACTCGCTGACAGCCCTCGCCCCAGCTGGGATGGGGGAGACAATCACAAGGGTGAAAGGGAGAAAACTCGTGGGTTGATATAAAGGCAGGTCAACAGGTAAAGCAAAAGCCACCAGGAATTGATTCTGTGTCTTCCGTGGGCAGGTGGGTGTTCAGCCATTCCCAGGAATGCAGGGCTCCATCCTGTGCAACGGTGACTTGGGAAGACAAATGCCATTACTCCAAACATTTCCCACTCCATCCATCCTCCTTCCCTCAGCTTTACATGCTGAGCATGACTTCATATGGTTTGGGACACTCCTTGGGCAGTTGGGATCAGCTGTCCCTGCTCTGTCCCCTCCCAATTTCTTGTGTATGCCCTGCCTGCTCGCTGGTGGGGCAGGTGAGGAGCAGAAAAGGCCTTGGCACACCAGAAAAGCTGCAATGGCAGGAAAATCCAGTCCACTGTGGTAATTTGTGCTCCAGTCACTGAGAGTTCTCTGCCTCTGGACGTACACAGGAAACAAGGCGGTTTTTTAGGAAGATGTAAAGTCTGGACCCCGCTGGATGGGACAGCTGTGTAGGAGGAAGAGCTTCGGGGTTGTGAGGGAAGGGAATAAGCAGCATCCATGGGAAAAGAGAAAAATCTTGGGCAGAAGGAAGAGCAGGAACAAGACACCCAGGGAAGTAACCAAGGGCTCAGAAGAAAAGGGAGATGAGGGTGGTGCTCCACACCCCAAAACACAGGAGCTGCTAAAGGACGTTCATCTCCTCCAGCTGACCATGTCCACCCTTCAGCTTCACACAACCCCCTACCTTTACTAACTTCGGCAATCCTGTACTTTCAAGGCAAAGAGCTGGAGGCTGACTCTGTATTTCCAGGATGCCTGATCTTCCATTTCACCTGACGGAATTTCTCAGGAGTTTAAGAGCCTGGTTTTGAAAGCATCTCTACAGCCAAAGTCAGGTATCATTTCCAACCAGCCTTAAGGTGTAGCTGAGTGGCGCTATTTGCATTGCATTTGCTTTATCTACACCTCCCTGAAGTGCTTGGCCACTGCCCCGATGTGCTGCTGGCAGTCCCAGGGCCATTGATTTCCTCTATTCACCAGAAATATCACCCCCCAAGGTTATTTTCCTCATTTCGCCTGTGGACTCCAAGAGCAGTAATGAATTCCCCTCGGCGCCGGATCTCCGCACACAAATGACATCAAATAGGCAGTTCAAATCCTAACGAGCACTGACACATCCCAGGGACCCCCTTCCACCGGGGGCAGGGAACAATGGCTCTCCATTTCCATCCCACCCGTATTATTTACTCCTTTGCTCCTGACTCTCAGTGATACTCTGTGTGCACAGAAACCAACAGCATTTCCACACCTGCGTTTGAAGGGACCTGAAAAATCACCTCGCTCGTGGGCAGTGACACCTTCCACTAGAGCAGGAAGGGCTCCCACGGTCCTGCTGGTTCTGTAAAAAATTCCCTCTACTCCACTGATATTAAAGCCTGCCTGTTTTCCCTCCTAATAAAGGTGTGTTTGCATGAATGCAATACTCCCCTACGTGTGCCAAGTACATAAGTGCACGTACACGTCACACATATCTCTTCGCATTCAGCACAAAGTATGTGTACATTTACAAGACTCCAATTTAATTTTCCATCAACCCAGGCAGCTCCACTATGATTTCTCCTCTTCGTTCACGTCACCCACGGCCACCACCTCACAGAACGTTAACTAAGTGGACGAAACGAGCTGGCCTGGGCTGGGCAGTTCCCAAATCCACACCAAGCCCAAGTCGCAGAGCTGCCGTGCAGCTTCCCTGACACAGCGGGGGTGTTTGACAGGAAACATCTCCAATAAACATGCTCACTAAGCGAATCAAAGAAGGGAGTTGGGGGAAAAGAAGCTCCGGGCAGGAAGCGTTGCAGCCTGACAAGGAGTCTTTTTTCACTGACACCCTACTTCAAGTTTGCTCCTAATGAGCAAGCCCCGAACGCAGCCCAAAGACCCCAGACTTCTGAAAGTCTGACAGCCCATTTCCGACTTGGAAAGCAGGCACGGGTGTTGAAGTTTGGCTCTCCCTGCTCAGGCTCTGGTTTCCAAGGAAACCAGTGGCTGCAAGAGCCTTGCAAAACACCAGTCCTGTGCTCCTGCTCGGAGCACGCTGTGCTGGAGCTTCCCCCGACACAAACCCTGCCAGGCAGAGGCTTTAGCACCATTTCCAAAGCACCTGGATGCAATTCCAGGCGCTCAGGATGTCAGGGTACACAGAACACACCGACTGATTGCACACTTACACCAGACCGCATTCTGTAGATGCTGAGAGGAGAAAGGAATTATTTTCATGGTTTAGGCTGCAATGTAGCAACAAATACTTTTGTTTTTTCCTGTTCTCTCTGCCTTTCAAAACAAAGACGGGCTGCACAAAACACGAATGTCAGGGACTTCTCTGCCTGCACGTACCCTCTAGAAATGGCAAAGCAGCAGATGAAAAACACTTCCAGAAATATTTATACCTCATCCTGATGCATATGCAAGGATTTGGGCCCCGTGAAAAGCCAAAAGCAAAGCCCAGCAGCACAGGCAGCAGGGCTATCACTGATGGCAGTAAATGAAGGGCATTTAACCCACCCCTATCTCCAGCTCAGCTCTCCCGGACCCCTTCCCTTAGGAATATGTTTGTATTCAGTAACTCTTATCATCCTACAGCATCTATCTCAAGCAGGATAACCACAGAAACTGATATGTAACAACTCACTGTGTGCTTTTTAACTCTCTAAAGAAACAAATTTTCTCCTTGACTCCTGTTTTCCATCTGGTGCTCAGCAAGTCCAGGATTCACCGAGTCCCCTCTCCTTCCAGAGGCAGCTGGCCAGGCTAAATTCTGTGTTACTACATCCATTTCTGATCAGTTTCAGAACTCTGATCTGGCTTTATTATTATTATTATTATTATTATTTCCAGACACGTAAGGCACAGCCTGTGTTTAGGAACACGGGATGCTGAAGCTCAGGAATGCTTTCACAGAGTCTGAAGAGAAGGAATTAATGTCTGTGGCCTGGGGACCTTGTTTTGTGTTGAAACACTTTAAAACTCTCCACCTACAGCATTCATACAGGTAAGGATTAATGTAATACAGCTCAGAGGAGTACAGGTAATTATTCCAGTAGTACAGATAAAAGGAAAAAAGTTAATTCTGCAGAAAATGAAATTAGGGAGCTGTGGTACAATTTAAAAAAGAGTCTCTGTGTTAATTACCAGCTGTTAGTGTGCTCAGAGCTACTGTACTCGCTGAATAGTGTTGTTCTGCACATAACCACCATGAAAATGTCACTGTAGTTTCTGAACAGAACTACTTTGCTTTAAAACACAGTTTACTGACACCACACTGCTAAAATTAACATCGGAAAGCAGCAGAAAAACCCGGGGAAGTCTGCGTCGCTCGCAGAACAGAACCGAGGATAACTGACATCGCGGCGATGTTTTATCTCGCAATTAAACTCATCTCAGGCTGAAAACGACAAAACAACTACGTGGCTTTAATAGCTTTGTCAGGAGATTTGTTTTTCACCTTCCTTTGAGTCAAACCCCGCTCGAGTTTACACTTGGCATAAACATCACCTGCCTGAACAAGGCTGTCGAGAGGCGACCCAAAACATTGCTTCAACGGAGGAAGATTGTGGTTCTCTGCTTTACAACCTACCACCACACAGCCATCCCTTACTACTGTGAGTAACCCGGACCTCAGAGGGTTGCTGTGCATTACACAAGGAGCTGAGCTGTCACAGTGTCCCCCTGTCACTTCCCGAGGCATTAGAGCCGCTCGGAGCGTGAGTCACACGAGTGCACAGAGGGGAGCCCCATCATCGCCACCACCGCCGAGCCAGACCTGTCAAAACACGGGAAAATCACGCTCGGCTGCCTTGCTCCAGCGCTACCCTTCCCGTGTTCACAGTTCTGTCAGGGAGAGCAGCATCCCTCGCAGCAAAACCTCATCCCTGCGGAGTTCCAGGGATCCTCCCCCACCGCCGGGGCCGCGCTGCTCCAGCGCCACTCGACACATTGCAATAAAATCCCGACCCTAAATCCTGACCCCTTAAAATGCGCTGAAAAACCCCACTGACATTAATGGATCTTTTTCCATCGAGCATCAGCTTAAACTGCATTCAGATGGATCCGACATCAGAGCACACAAACGCAACCACAGCGTTTAACAGCGCTCAAAACAAATGTTAAATGCATTTCAATTAATTGCTCACTGGACACATCAGAGTGGACTGACACCCAAAAAAATGAAGGTTGCACCACTGCGTCCATCTCTGCTGACTGCTCGGGGCAAGATGCTTCACCAGAAAGCAGCAGGACTCAAGAGGCCACCACCAGCCCAGCTGCTGCCCCACATTCCAGGAAACCATCCCTGCGGGAACGTGCCTCAGATCCTCCCCCCATCACCTCAACCCCCAGTTCCCAGAGGTTTCATCAGGTACCAACCAGCCCCCAAATTATTTGAGGAAGAGGAGAGCACGGGGGTTGAGGGAAGAGGGGTTTGGGTTGTTTGGGGGGGGTTTTTAGATGAAAGGCTCCTGGGTACTGCAGCATACATAGCATTGATAAACACCAGAAGAGCATTTCATGCCAACACCCTAAATACAAAGTGCTTTTCAAAGATCTCTGGGCGTTTTATGACTATTATGATCACTTAATAGACGCCTCTAGCCCCCAGAGGATGCACACATTTGCCTTCAAAGAACCAATCTGGCCGTTGCAGGGATTTTGTTAAATCTCTTGTATGGATGTTGTACTTTCCCTAAGGCTATGCAACCAAGCATTTTATATTTCTTAAACCAGACCTCTTAAACACGACTCGCAGGCTGCTCCTCCCCTCACAAACGAATCTCCGGGATTTTGGCAGATTCCCCAAAAGTCTGTTAACTCCCAAAACCAAGTCATTTTCTGTTTTACTCAACGCTTCTTACAAATGACACAGCACTTTGCTGTTGTCTCTGTTAACAACGGAGCTTGTACCACCTCAGCCGAGAGATCAGGCCCTTCACACTCGCGAGCCCTGCGCTTTGTTCTACATTCTACTTCTGCGTTTCTTTTTTTTCCTCCCTTCTGGAAAAGAAAACACGCTGATTACACAGCCTTCCAAAAAGGCAAGCAGCTGTTGCCCGTCCCTGCACAAAGCAGCCTGTTAAAATTAAAGTCCTGGGTATTTTCCCATGGCAAGTACGAGGCAGGGAAAGGGGAAGAGTTGCAGCTTGCCGGTTAAAAAGGCTTCTCTTGGCTTGGCCGCTCTGGCCAGTTTGAACTGGAAAGGCAGTTGGTACAAACTCGGCCTCCCCGTATCCCCTCGGTGCTGACAGGCTGTTAGCAGCCAGGACATACCCTGCGAGAGGTCAGAGGTGTGGAAAAACAAACACGAGCAGCAATTTGGGAAGATGAAGAGGAGACAAAGATTTGTCACGGCATTTTTTTCCGCCGCGGAAAACCGGGCAGCTTTCTCCCCAGGCTGTGCCCTCTTACTCTGCCACTTCTTGGAAGTTATTTCCTTTGGGAGGGGGAAGAAAAAGCCACTTATTTTAAATAACTGGCTCCTAGTTACTTGAACAGGGAGACCGACAAAGATGCTAATGCCCAGTGCCTCTCACCGGCCTCGTAACTCGGAAGAAAATGGCTGGACGGGTCCCTCCGCAGATTTTAGCTCCTCACATGAGCCCACAAAGTCCTCTTTCACTTTTAAAAACATTTCAGAGGGACAACAAGTCCAACCCTGCAACAGCAACTAAAACTCTTACAGCTCTGAAAAAGCAATTTTATTTAACCATGTGCATCTTAAATGAGGGGGTCGTGTGTAAGGGAAGATCTTGCAGATTTATGGTGTTTTTCCACACGAGGCAATTAAATTTACTTTCACACTTTGAAAGCCATTCATAGAATCATGGATGGGTTGGGTGGGAAGGGACCTCAAAGCCCATCCAGTGCCACTCCCTGCCCTGGGCAGGGACACCTTCCACTGTCCCAGGCTGCTCCAAGCCCTGTCCAGCCTGGCCTTGGGCACTGCCAAGGATCCAGGGGCAGCCACAGCTGCTCTGGGCACCCTGTGCCAGGGCCTGCCCACCCTCCCAGGGAACAATTCCTTCCCAATATCCCATCCAGCCCTGCCCTCTGGCACTGGGAAGCCATTCCCTGTGTCCTGCCACTCCAGAGCCTTGTCCAAAGTCCCTCTCCAGCTCTCTTGTAACTCATTCAGAGCTCCACCGCTCTACAGCCCAGAAATCCTCTGTGTGGCATCACAGCAGCTTCCACCACCACAGACCCTCAAAGTATCTACCATGACCCTCACGATAATTCACTTCCAGCACATTTTCTGCTACTATTGATCCTACCCATCTCCAGCCACTTCTGCCAGATCAGGAGGGAAGATCCAGCATCCCCTAAATACAAAAAAACCCCCAAACCCCCACAGGCTACTTTAGAATCATTTGGGTTGTAAAACCCCTCTAAAATCGAGTCCAACCATTCCCCCAGCACTGCCAAGGCCACCACTAACCAATGTCCACAAGTGCCACATCCACCTGCCTCTTGAACACTTCCTGGTGGCTTGACAAAACCAAAGGTTGGGGGCCATTACCTCAAGAGCCACTGATGTCTGGTGTGAACAGGGGAAAAAAAGTCGACCCTTCTTTGCATATTTTGTTATTTCCGGGTCCTCTCCACCTTAACCCTCACCACCACCAGGAGTTATCTTGACCACCAAACTCTTAGGGCTGACACAGAGCACTCAACGCTTCCCAAAGCCACCCTACGCTCCTGAAACCATTAACAAGGATCTTTCCCTGTAATCACAGACTGGTTTGGGTTGGAAGGAACTTTAAAATGCATCTCATTCCAACCTCCTGCAGTGGGCAGGGATACCTTCCACTATCCCAGGCTGCTCCAAACCCCTGGAATGCCCCACCTGAGCGATTACAACCTGCAGCCACAAGTTGACTTCAATATTGTAAGCAATATTAGTAGTACTGGCCATGGACGAGCAATACGAAACACTCCCTCAGAGCAGCGGTGCACACCACACCAGACTGCAGGGCGGCATCTACACCAGGAGCGATTAAAATTCCGGCTGGAAAACGTTAATCCAAGGCTTTGCCAGGCTTCCTGTTTGTTCCTCTGGACACGGCGGAGGTTCCGTGCTCGCTCTGCTGAAACCTGTGGCGCTTCCCGGAGCTCCGCGAGCTCCGTTTGCACTTCAAGGGCGCCGAGGGGCAGCGACTCCAACACGTTCGGGGTTGTGCTTTCCCAGAGGAAGCGAACACCGTGGGACGCCTCATCCCACCTTGGATGTTCACCACACGCCCCAAGGGATTTCACAGACCG
>VZTA01000137.1:143241-160169 GCA_013398855.1 Mohoua ochrocephala | reverse complement strand
GGGAACGCAAACACAAGGAGCAAGGCCGCCCTCTGCTGCCCTGCCCGAGCTGCGGCCTCACACCGAACGCTCGGGCAAGCGACGCCACCGCCGCAAAAACCCAACGGGACGGAGAAACCACCGAACCAAAAACACCCCAAAACAATCAAAAGGCAATATAAAACCAGAAATATTCATGCGCTACAAAAATTACCAATACCATTGCTCGAGCTCAGCTTTAATACATGAATTTGCTCTGTCTCTCTGCGAGGGGCCACCACTTTTAAATCACAAGATTTTCTCAAGTTGCCCACCCATAACTCCCAAAAAAGTGAACACGTGGCATCTTAAGGGGCTTATTTATATAAAAACGGGCATTTATAAACCCACAGCACCGTCTGTAGGTCCCTTATCGCAATCAGACTCACAGCCTGCTTCTGCTTCATATTGAATTTGCCCAATAACCAAATTATTTCAGAGCTGTACCAGCGCTGCCTGCAGAGCCCACGTTTTGGGTGGGTTTCCTTTACCATTCCTGTTTGAGTTCCCCCTTAAAGAGATGCGAAAGATTGACCTGTTTCAAGTTTGAATCAATGCTTTGATGCAGTAATGGACATTAAAACATCGATTGGCACCAGCTCCTGGCTCAACTCCCAACCACTCTGAGTGTGCACACGAAATCCAGGCCACACAGACCCAAACATCTCTGTTTTTTAGTATTAATGACCAATCTCAAAAATGAAGGGGTTTTATTTCCTCTACGCACGCCACATTTTGTCTCATTTCTTTGGATTTTCAATTATTCCATTTTCAGGAGTCTGGCTCTTTTTACCCTCCATTTATATTCCTTTGTAAACTCCCAGAGAAAGTCAATTAAATTTAAATAGCTCACACTAATACTACAAATATGTCACTGCAATTGCAGTTAACCCATCACCTCCCCAAAAACCCACAGCAAACCCTGACTGCCCAAACTGCTCAGATCTACGATAAAGTCAAGCTTTGCAAGCAAACTCTGATTTTAAAAACCATGAATGCCACTTCCAGGCAGAATTGGTATTGATTGGGCAGCAGAACAGCAAATGCTGAGCATGGAGGGGTAAATTATGGGAGAAAAATCGATCCAGGAGCCCCACTAGGACAGGGAATTTAAGTAAATATGGTTTTTACCCCTCAAGCTTCTCTATATTTTTGTAGGGGATGCTCAGGACAGGGGGTAAATAAAGTTTTTAAGAGGCAAATCAAACCCAAGCAGATGAAGTGATTCAGGAAAATAAATCACTCCTCAGGTGCGACCTCCCAGTACCCAACTCTTCAGTGGCACAAAATCCCCTCCAGGAGATGAAACTGGAGGTGGGAACCCTGAATCCAAAATCCAGCTCATGGACAAGCCAAATTCTGCCACCTCTGCTCTTCCAAAAGGAGAGGAAACCACGGATTTTACCACCATCACTTCTCTTATTTAAAGGTTTCACCAGAACCCTCACGGCTGGAGCAGATTTTGAGCTCTCAGTGGAGAATTCACCTCACCTGGGTAATTCCTGGATGAGAGGCAAAGCTCAGAGCAGATTCTTTCCATGGCAGCTTGGGAAAAATCTCAGGCATTCCTTAAACTTCTCTCTCCCTAACCCGTTCCAGCAGGGTTCTTCCAGTCCTTCCCAGTGCAAAGCAATTCTTATTAACGACACAAGAGCGGGGGGAAATATTGGGAATATTCTCCACTTGTAACTCCTAAATGCTTTTTTTTTCTTTTCACCAGAAAACCCTTTTGACGGGAGTTCAGGTTTTCCTGGCCACGGAATGGCAAGTGATGTGTTTGCAAAATGAAGCTTTCAATGTGTAGAGCACTGTTAGGACTCATTTTGTGATGCTAATGGGTTTTAAATATATTTTTATTTTTTTAAATTTTTTCTGCCTCTTCAGCAACACACAGGAAATAAAAAGCAGAGACTGGCACATCACACTACTAAATCTGCAGAAACATCTAAGAGTTCTTGCAGAGAGCAGTGATTAAAGCTTTAAAAAATGTACCTGTTTCCCCCCTGAAGGAAAGGAGGGCTGCTGGAACATAAATCCACCTGAATTAGAGCACAGCTCGTCTGCTGATCATTCAAACCACACGGTTTAACCCATTTTTTCTCACTGCAGCTTTAGTTTGTTTCGTTTTTATCTCATTTCTGTTCCTAAAAAATCACAGCAGCCCGAAGGATGAACTTAATTGCACCTCCAGCGAGCTGCACGGGTTAATTAACATAATTACTCATTCTTAGCCTGGTCAGCTCCCTGCATTCATCTGCTGCACTCCCAGCCTGAATAATTCAGCAGGTATTAATTATTTATGGCCTGTAGCTCTTTCAAAGGAGTTGTTGGCACTCGGTGCCACTGATTGGAGCTGGCAGACAAAGCCGAGCCCTGCCCCACCAGGCCCAGCTCCGCTTTATCCCAGGGATCACAGCAGGGAGGATGGGAAAGGCTTGCCTTTAGCCACCAAAAATACCGTGTTTCAAACCTCCCCACGCGCAGCCCCTGATTTACAGGGGATGCCAGTGACACCAAAGGAATGTGGGGGGGAAAAATCACCTTTTCCTTTTGGCTGCTTGATGGAACCTGATGGAAAGGACAGCAGCACAACTCGGACATTCCTCCCCTGTGACCTCTGCCGTGATTTGCTCTCCTGGCAGTCAGAGTGCTGGCTTTAGGGAGGGAAGGACCCTACAGCCACCCAGCGGGCAGCAGAACCTCCAAAAAACTCCAAAAACTTGTGCCCACCCCACCTGCAGGCTGCCAGAAAAGCCAGGCTGGAGCTCTCCTCCTGCTGGGAAGAGCCTCTCCACCTTCATCCTCTGCTTTGGGGGGGGCCTCGGTGAAGAAATGGCCCCACACAAACAAACCCAGAGGGTGAAGTTTGCCCAGTGTGCGAGTGGGAAACCAGGAACTCAGAGGACAAGAGACAGCCAGAGGCTGAGAAGGAGCCGTAACTCCTGGTAGCTGAGGCTGAGCTGCTTTTGTGGAGTGCTAAAATCCCCCTGTGGCACAGGATGCAGCTGGAGATGGTGTTGAAGAAGGGAAACAAACACCTGGGAGCTGGTCTTTGTCAAGGGCAGAAGGGGCTTATGGAAAACAAATAGAATAAAAATCTTATTTTACATTGTATCGATGCTATAACGTTGATTAAATGCTCAGTATTGAGTGGCATTTTTGGAGGAGCAGCAAAAGGTTTCACAGGAACTGGAAGATGGCTAAATCCGTTTGAAAAGTGAGGCACCTATTTGAAACAAGGACAAATATCCAGGTGCACGAAATCCCTGGGAAAGGGGTGGCTCACCCCCATCTCCACCTGCAGCTCCAGGTCAGCAGCGCCACCTCCAGTGCCCATCACCGCCCCAGCTGAGCAGGTCTATGCTCTAAAACCCCCACAAACCACCCCAGCTGAACAGATCTATGCTCTAAAACCCCCTCAAACACCCCAGCTGAACAGATCTATGCTCTAAAACCCCCAAACCACCCCAGCTGAGCAGATCTATGCTCTAAAACCCCCCCAAACCACCCCAGATGAGCAGTTCTATGCTCTAAAACCCCCAAACCACCCCAGCTGAGCAGATCTATGCTCTAAAACCCTCAAACCACCCCAGCTGAGCAGATCTATGCTCTAAAACCCCCAAACCACCCGGCTTTTTCCTGCCCAAGTGTGTTTATCCCCAAATCTTTCCCCTTTGAGGTCTCTGCTGCCCGCGCAGCCACCCCCCGTCCCCTCCAGTCCCAAAGAGCCGTGCCAAGGTATTTTCCACGGCCAAGCCCCGCATGCCAGCACACAGGAGATGCTTCTCCCCACCTCCCCGCTGGGTTTGGGGGTTTGGCAGCTCCCCCCCAGGAATCCTTCCCGGGGTTTCACCGATAAAAATCCCGGAGTGGGAACAGCGCGGCCTTTCAGCCTCCGCCGGTGCCGCCGGGCCAGGGCCACCTCCGGCTCCATCCGCGGCTCCTGAGGGTGCTGTGGTTACCCACAGGGCACCACTGCCACGTACAACCCCTATTCAAACCTCCTGCTTAAAGATCTCTGCTCTGTGAGGCCTTTTACGAGGGCAGAGGGTGGGGAGGCAGAGCTGAAAGCGTTTTTTCATTCCCGGGAAAGCCGGGGGGCTGTGCAGCCCTGCAGCTTTTCCCTCCCTCTACTCCCTGGCAACTGAGGCATCAGGGTTTGGGAGCTTTTTTTAACTGCTTCCCAGCGTTGAGCTGAGGGCTGTCCCCTGCATTTTGTCCGGGTTTTACCCCAAGACGTGGCTCTGTCACTGCCTTTAAGCATCAAACATCTCCAGCCATGTGGAAGATAAAGCTGAAATAATCCAAGTGTTAAAGCTGCACTTTTCTCCCAGATCTCCTCTCCCAGAAGCCAAGGCCGGGAGGGAGGTGGCACAAAATTCATCTGGCAGCTCAGCCTTACACTGGAGTTACTTTAATGCTCTGTCCAGAGCCAGTCCCAGCCCTGGTTCTCCCAGACGGTACCAAACCCTTTCTTTCCTTGCACCACTTCTTTGCCAAGCTCTTCTGAACTGAAAAATTAGGGAGAGGGTGGCTATGCAAAACAGCCCAGGAGAAATAGCCCGGGTTTGACAGTTCTTTCACTGTCAGGCCGGGGTTTTTAGGGCTTGGTGGTTCATCCTCCACAGAGAATCCTAAAGGTTGGAAAACTCCTCTGAGATTGAGTCCAACCATTCCCCAGCACTGCCGAGGCCACCTCTAACCCCCGTCCCCAAGTGCCACATCCACAGTTTTGGGATGTGACTCCACCACTGCCCTGGGCAGCCCCTTCCAAGGCCTGACCACCCTTTTGGTGAAGGAATTTTCCCTGATTTCCCATCTGAACCCCCTCTGGAGCAGCTTGAGGCCATTTCCTCATCCTGTCCCTGTTCCCTGGGAGCAGAGCCCGACCCCCGCAGCTGCCCCCTCCTGTCAGGGACTTGTGGAGAGAATAAAATTCCACACAGGGCTTGATCTTATTGGGGAGATGCCAAAGCTCCAAGTCCCAAACAAACCTGCGCCATTCCTCATTGGGAGCCTGATTTTTCCTCCGCTGCTCCTGAGTGAGAAGCACATTTCAAAAGACAAAGCTGTGTTTAACCTCCTGGACACTTCTATTGGTTGGAGATGAGTAAATTCTCATTTCTTCGAGGGTCCAAGCCTGCTTCATCCCCCTGACAAACACAGGCACCACCCTGGATGTGGCTGGGGATGTGCACGAGGGGAAGACAGATTTGGGGAGGCAAAAGCCAGCGACTGCCCTGAGGTTTTAAAGATCAGCCAGTAATGGGATGACATTTCCCTTCTCCAGGAACATTTGTCTGGAATGAAAGCGATGCCTGAGCACATCAAATCGGGCTGTAATTACCCCATTATCCCTGTGCTGGGTCTGAAGGCTAAAGTGAGATAATGTCAGCGGAAAATGCTTCCCCCACGGTGGGAAATCATTCCCTCCATAGTTTCATTAGGGGAGCATCAGGCTCAAGCAGCTTTTGCTGCGAGCAGGAGCAGCCTGAAACAGCACCTCAGCTCTTCCCTCAAATCCTGCTCCTTAAATCTGCCTCTTAGGATGGGGACTGGGGAGAGGAGCGCTTGGGATGGGACCAGCAGAGAGGAAAGGGCAGAAGAAACCTCACCAGAACATCCTCATGTCCCCAGCAAGAGGCTCGTGGCAATCCTGATGTTCTCCAGGCCAAAGACCACCCCTGCTCCCAGGACCAGCTGCCTCAGACTGAGAGGAAAGGTATAAAAAATAAATAAAATAAAATAAAATAAAATAAAATAAAATAAAATAAAATAAAATAAAATAAAATAAAATAAGGAGGGATTTTGTATAATTAAATGGAAGTGTTAGCACGGTTTCGCCCAGGCAGCACGGGCTGGAAAGAAAAACCTCCTGCCCATCGACAACACAGTGAAACTGCCCAAATCCCACTTAATTCCCATTAATTGAAGGGGGCAGGAAGAGTCACACGATGGGGCAGCAAACTCATGGTCACAGCTGCCTTAGGAAGGAAAATATTGGGCAAGTCCCTGGATAAAAAATGATCTCATGGGGTCAGCACCTTGACAGACAAATCATGGAGCAGGATATGAATTATGGACAGCCAAAATACTGGAAAATAGAGTGGTTCAGGTCTTTACACACTGGGTTTTTAAATTTTCAATAAAAGGCAGGCCAGAGGGTCACTGAGTTTGCTCTGCTCTTGATCTTTGCTGAGTTCTGGAATACAAAAAAATCCATTTTGGAGAGCCAGAGGAAAGCGAACACTCCGGCAGGATTTTTAGCAGGTAAATGAAACCCCTCAGGTAATTGTATCAGCCCGAGATGAAATCCTGCACATCCTTTGGGATGTGCGAGCCTCCGTTTAATCGCTGGAAAAATTAAGGCGAGACAACAAATGCCAATCCACAGGGCCCTATGGAAAACAGATCTCGTGGATTGAGCTTAGCAAGTTTTATTAAATCAGCTGCAAATTGGGCTGAAAAAAAGCATTTGCAGCCATGTAATGCAATTAAAAGGCCGCTGTGAAGTGGCTGAGTCACAAACTCGGGCTCGTTGAGAGCATCTCCAGCTCCAGGGGTTTTCATCCTGGCGCAGGGGGGGTTAAAAGCGAGGGAAAAGCGCTCGGGAGAAGCGTGGGAAGGACGGGCAGGACGAGCAGCTGGGCCGGGAAGTTAAGACAGATCCAGGCTGGAAACGTGGAACCGATCTTTAAGGCGGAGCAATCAGGGCAATGAATGCTCCCTGCGGCTCGCAGGGACCGCGGGGCTGCCCCGGTCACCGGCGGGGTTTGGAGCCGGGATGGGAAGAGGGTGATTTTAGGAATGGCAGAAATGCACCGATGGAAACAAAACCTGCACAGAGGCCACGGGCTCAGCTCCTGCAAACGGGGCTGGATGAGCACGGCCGACCCCAGTGACCTCCTGAGGTTCCCACTTTGGAGCTGAGATTCCCACTGACGGAGCTGAAGCACTTCCCGTTCATCCTCTGCCACCCGGCATCTCCCAGCCCCGCCAGAAGGGCTCCAAAGCGGCCACAAATGTGATTTTAAATCTCTCTCCCCCAATCAGGGTCACGCTCTGGATTTACGGACGCCGCCAGCCCAACTTCCTGCAGGCTGGAGCAGGGATGGAGGGATTTATCAGCTCCGTGTTCCCCCTCACCATGTGAACACCATGAGCACAACACCCACGCGAGGAGCTGCTGCTTCCAGTTCCCA
This sequence comes from Mohoua ochrocephala, assembly GCA_013398855.1. Classification (NCBI taxonomy): domain Eukaryota; kingdom Metazoa; phylum Chordata; class Aves; order Passeriformes; family Acanthizidae; genus Mohoua; species Mohoua ochrocephala. The sequence continues at coordinate 152,949 of VZTA01000137.1, read as the reverse complement.
GGGAATCATAGGCTCGGAGCAGGGTCAGGGAAGGAGTCACTGTGGGGGAAACCAGCTCCAGTGGGCTTCTTCATGGGCTGCCTGGGCAGGAGCCATCAGAGAAACGCTGGCTGGGGAGATCCATGACATCATTCCATGTGAAGTCTCCCCCTGTGTTTTCCATTTGATTTAAAGCTTCTAAAAGAGAGTTGATTTTTAGCTACTGAGTATTTGGCAACAAAATGAAGGAGTAGGAAAAGAAGGAGAAGGAGAAGGCTCCCCAAAGTAGAAATCAACCAGCCCAACATAAAAGATGGCAATCAGCTGTACCTGCTTTTAATCTCAGAGTAGAAACTACAATTTAGGGCTCGACCCAGCCAAAAAGGTGCAAGAGACAACGAGCTGCAGCAGCAGGAACTGGGTGTGTGAGACACAGCTGTCCCAAAATCAAATGGTCCCTGCAACTCATGCTTTAGGATGCATTTGGCTGCACAAACTCAGAAGAGATTAATCAGACCCCAAAACTTCCCTAAAACAGGCCTTCAGTTGATCCATGGCACCATTTCCAGTTCCTTTGTTGCTTTTCTGCCTCCAAACATAAGGATTTATGGAGTAAAAAATTTCATATTCATAATACCCACACCAGCTCAACCTATATTTTTCCAACACCTTCCCATAGAAGAACAAGTTTCTGGTTGAAGTTGCCACGAGCGTTCTCCTATCAAAAGATAAAACACTTTGAAATGCTTATTTTTATAAGTGATTATTTTAATGTCACGGAGGGGAGGGACAAATTTCAATTCAACTTCAACTCTCTCCACCCCAGCAGCGCTGAGAAATGTGGGGAAGAAGATTTGAAAAGTCAGGGTTTCTGCAGGGGAGACCAATTGCTCCGGTGTGTGCTTCCCAAAAGGCAACCCCAGCCCTTTCCCGGATTGGACATGTGATCATAAACCCGCAGATCAAAGTGAGAAACGTGCTCCTGGCAGGGAGAGCCCAGCCTCGCACTGTGGGATGAAAGGGAACACAGAGATTTCACCCTTTACTTGACAGAGATTTCATAAAGTAGCGTGAAAATCAATGGGGGTGGGGGGAGAAAAACCCCACAACCACCACCTTTTATGCTGCTTTCAGTTTGGTATTTTATTTTATTAAAATATTGAACAGTCTTTCTCTGAACTACAGAGAAGACAGCAATAAAGGAGCCGAGGAGGTGGCTGCTGTCTATTGATAAAATGCACTCTCAGTGTCATTCCATGAAAACTTCCCCTCTAAGAGCTGACTTGGGGATTTTTTTCCCTGCCTCCATGCAGGCTGACATGGCATCAGAAATGCCCACAAGGCTTTGTGAAAAGGGCAAACATACAGGGCAGAAAAAGCAGAATCCCAGACTGGTTTGGGTGGGCTGGCAGATGGGAAGCAAAACCACGCTGGAGACACAGCCCTGGTGCTGCCAAATTCTCCCAGACAAAGCAACTTTCCAGTGTTTTCCCCACCTTCCCAGAAAGCTCCTTCCCAGCTTCCCTCCATTCTGCCTCTCCAAACTCCTCCAAGCCTTCAGAACTTTCCCCTATTTCCACAAGCACAGATTCATTTTCTTTTGAATGTCAAAAACCCATGAGCTGGAGCAAGAGGGGATGTTGGATGCATTTATTGCTTCCAGCTTCCTGATTCTTTTAGAAGATACATTTCAGTAAGTGTAGCAACTCCCCAAGTGTCTCTCCCTGCCTCTTTCCCTGCTCCACAGTCCCTTCTGGCATTCCTTAAAAACAGCCCAGCTGGAAGCCACCTTTGGGATGCAATTTTAAGGGATCACTTCCTGCTGCTCCCACCAATCCCAGTTCTTAAAGTTGCATTTTTGGCTTAATAATTACCAAAATTTTGTGTTGAGCCACTCAGAGGATTTGGGTGTAGTTCTTTGGAGTCTCAAGGAATTATTCCCAGTTGTCCTTCCCACTTCCACACACCACAGGAAAAATAATACAGAGCACGGGCCCTCAGAAATTGAAGCAATAAAGAGTTAAAAAAAGTTCAATACTGGCAATACAGGGCAGATACATAAATAGAAAGTGGAATTCCGAGATTCAGGATCTGGTCCTTTATTACAAACAGCTCAGTAGAATTTTTGGGGTTTTTTTTGGTTTTTTTTTTAAAGCAGAATTTTTTCACTTAAAATCCTGGTGGTGGTTTTTTACCTGGGAGGATTTTATAGAAACTCCCAAGAAAGAGTAAAATGCAAATGAAAACAACTCCAAATTGCCATTCTGCTGTGCTTGCTGCAATCAATCAATCAATCAAGCAATCAATCACAGCCTCCTTTAGTGCAAACTTTGTACCAGAAACCCCAAATATTAAGATATTTCTCCTGAACCTGTTTCCCACCTGCACAGTTCCCTTCCGGGTATTTTATATTAAATAATTCTTTGTTTTCTCCCCCTGTGGCTGCTGTTTGAGTTTTGCATCACCCCACCAACCTGTCATTGATTTACTGCCATGAGCTGGATGTTTTCACCCCATTTTACACCTTAAAATGTCTCAAAAGCGGGAATCGCCAAGAGAATCGCTGCCAAATCTGTTTACACTCCTTGGAGTCAAACAGGAGAGATTTGATCCCGTTATTTGAGAGCTTCTCCCCCCTCTCCTGTAGCAATCTGCACAACGCTCGGGCTCAGCCCCCAACACGAATTTAACCCAAAAACCTGAATTTTAAATTTAAAATCATCTTAATCATTTATCCTTGTGGGTCCTCAGGATCATCCCAGCTCCTGCCGCCACTTGTGGGCCTGAGCTCAGCCTCCCTCCCTCCTTTTTTAGCCTCCTCTTCCTCGTTTGTGACTACAGGGTTTTATTACTAATGGAACAAAAATGCTCCAAGAACACCCATGAGCGAGACACAGAAAAAAATCTATTAAAAAAAACCCCAAGCCTCATCTTTTCCACTCAGGAGGTCACGGCAGAGGGGAAAGCTCTTCAGGAAGCCCCTTGCCAAGCTCTGTTAGAGATTTTCCAGGACCTGCATCAACTCCACAACCAAGTGGGTATCTTGGGAAGGCTTTTTCCTGAAGTTTCTCGTTAGGAAAGAGGCACTCCGAGTTTTATTTTAGTCCTTTCTATGCCATTTGACTCCGATAAGACTTCACCAGCCGGGGGGATTTTCACTGGAGAATTACCTTTTCCATGGGACAATTCTGACAAAAATGACAGAACAATTCTGACAAAAGTGACACAAAAATTCTGATGAAAACGACACAAAAATTCTGACAAAAATGATTCAAAAAAATCTGACAAAAATTATAAAAGAGGCCAAATCCAGAGTGAGTGAGGCCAAGCAGTTTTACACCACCACATCCATGTGCCACTTTTAAAAACACAGCGGCAAGAGGCACACAGGACCCTTTTTCTCCTCCAAAACAAGTGGCACCCACAAGCTGCTGCAGAAAAACAACACAGTCCCAACTCCCAGCATTCTGTGCTTTTATAAATCCACTCACACCAAAGATCCAGGAGAGAAAAGCAGTTTGGGGTGGCCTCGCCTGGGAGCACAGCTGGGGTTTAGAGCCCCCATGTAACCAGGTTTTCAGGGATTGGGAAGCAGAGCTCCGGGCAGATGGAAGGTGGGGGACACGGGGATGTGGCAGCTGCCTGGGAATCTCGGGGCCTGTGGTTTGGTGCCCCAAGGGAGGCTCCAAAAACCTCCCGACTTGAGGCGTTTAAAAATAGGCCAAAGGAAGAATTTGGGATGACGCCGCTGGGACGGAGCCTGCGTCAGCCAGGGATGGGCACTGCCTCATTCCCTGCCCAGCCCGGCCTGTCCCGCTCCTGCTGAGGGCAGCCTTGGCATGTGGGTGCCCCTCCTCGGGGCACAACTGAGAAACACGCAGCAAAGCCAAAGGTTCCAAGTTTTCATCCCACACCACCCCGAAAAATGATAATCCTGCCATCGTGCCCTTCCTTTCTTCACCGGGACCAGGGATCACGTTGAATAATCAATTTTTTTTTTAATTTCACACGTTTCTATATAAATAAATCCTTTTTTTTTTTTAAATTCCAGATGTTTCTATATAAATTAATACCTGTTTGGCATTATTTCTGCAGGGAGTGGGAGAGCAAACTGAATTTAGGTGCTTTTGCTGTGCTGCCCTGGCGGCGATGCCGCTGTGCCCACGAGGAAGCACCGAAGGGATACAATGGAGAAGGTGGATTGGGTCAGCAGGGCTGCTGGTGACAGACAGACAGACAGACAGACGGACGCCAGGCTGTACCCAGTGGAAAGGCACCATTTGATGCCCTTTGGGAGCCAAATTTCCCCCCGTCCTGGCTCAATTTTCAGGTCTCCTGTAAACCAAAGGGAAGCGATGCCCAGGGAAGGGGGGAGCAGTGAGTTCAGCCCATTAAAAATTAAAAGACAGGAAATTATTTCCATTGATTAACCATAAAGGTTTGCTGCTCTCCCTTTCTAAAACCCTTCTGGTGCTTTTTTGTCTGACCTTGGGCTTCTCGAGGGGCTGATGTCACACCTCTCCCTACAGTGACAACCCCCTTGTACCCCCCATCTTCACTCAATCTCCTCCGCTGCTTCGTGCCACAAGTTGCTCCATCCAAAAGAGCAGGGAGGACCAAGCAAAGAGTCCCTCTCCCCTTTCCAGCACGCTCTTTGGAATATTTTCCAGCTCTCCCCAAAGTTAAACAACCCTGTCAAATCCCCTCTGTATTTCCCTCCCTTGGAGCAGCCGCGCGCTCCCGTCACAACAAGCAACGAGAGCAGCGTTAATTCCTCCTCTGCCTATATAATTCCAGCTAATAAAATCCTTCTGATCTTTGGTGGGGATCACCCAGGGCTGAAGCATCCAAGGAATTTGCTGTTGCAGCGCATCAGGAGCGGATGGGACCGGATTGGGGACGGGTAAATGAGGAAGAGAGGCGTTTTTAGAGTCGTAATTAATGTCAAAATCACTGCTATCCTTCCTCTGAGCTTTGCAAAGCGGTGCTGGACCCTTACAGAGAGAAACAGCAGATCCAGCAAAAGCTCCCTGTTTGAACTATGTCAGACATGGCTGCTGAGTGGTGGCAAATGCTGCATGAGGACAGTCCCAAAGTGGCCCTCTTTAGCCTGAAGGCTGAAGTGTCACACCCTGGCAGCAGGTCACGCACTGGTCTCCCACCAGTGAAAAGATGAGGCAAAGAGCTCCTTTTGCAGGCTCCCAGGCCCCGAGGGAGGGCGGTTCCAGGTAGTGGGGAAGCAGCTGGGTTGTTTTTCACGGGCAGGCTGAGCGCAGGATCGATATCGCTTTAGTGGCTGGCAGCTGATGAGATCATGGCTAAATTAACGCGGGCAGGCAGCTCAGTTCCCAGAAAGGGGCTGAGGGAGGAAGGACGCGGCTCCAGGGAGGGGGAACATCCCTCCTGCCATGCTCGGGGGCTGGAGGCCATCAACAGAGCAGCTCCAGGGGTGGTGGAGATGTGAGACCAAAGTGTTATGGGGGGGAAAAGTGATGGACAACTACAGGGCTGTGCAGGACATCTCTGCTTTAGCCTGGGGCAGCCCCAGCCCAGCCCTGAAGGTGACTTTGCCTTGAGTTTTGGACTGGAGACCTCTCAGGCTGCCCGGTTTTTACTCTGGGCATAGCTGGTCCTGGCCTGGGCAGGACCCAAACCCCAGAGATGGATTGATCCTGCCACAGCCATCAGCAAACACCAGCTTAGCCCAAGTTTTGCTGCATAAAGTCGAGGGCATCCACTCCCATCCTCCGTCCCCGGCACCACAGAGACCACCCAAAGCCTTTAAACCCTGAGTTTAAACACCTTGGGTGATCACACTCCCTCAGCAAAGCATCCCCCAACACCTCAGGGAAGGTGGAAGCAGGAGAAACGAGGATTCATGCCTGATTTTATCTGGAAAACCACGTGCAGGAGGACTGGTCCAGGGCTGGGAGGCTGAAACCACAATACACCCCAATACCTCGCCTTAAACGTTAGGCCCCACTGCCATCTTGTGGCAAATGCTTCCTGAAATAAAGCAAAAAAGGGGGGGAAATCGGTTAAAAAGTTACAGAGAAAGTTAGGGAGCCAAGAAGGATGGGTAAATTACCGGGAACAGGGTGGGGGAACTCATCTGCCTTAAATGATGCTGAGGCTGAGCCTACAGCACTGTCAGACTCAAAGTGGCGTGGAAAAACCCCGGGATGGCACGGCCTGAGCTGGATTTGGGGAGTGGAGGATATAACTGCACACAAAAAGTGGAATTGCCTGCAGGGCTTCCTGCAGGGCCAGGGCTTCAGGCACGGCTCTGGCGCAGCAAAGGTTCAGTCGCCATTCCAAAAACATTCCGGAGTTCCCAAAGTCATTTCGAGCCGCCCTGGTTTGAAGGCAGCTTCTCGCCCCAAATAAGCAGGATTTAGCTGGAATTAGACATTGCACCTCGGAACTAAGGCAGGCAGCCGCTGGAATCTCCCGGGAGGATGATCTGAGGTGGGATTTTGGCTCAGGTCGATCGCTCCCAGGGCACAGAGCACCCCTGGGTGCTGGGGAGCGGCCGATGAGCACCCCTGGGCACAGGGACGGGCAGGGCTGATCCGGCTCTTAGGCCCAGCTTTGCCACACCTCAGCATTTACTTTGTGCATCATTGATCATCTGCAGTGCCTTTGCTTAGCAACTGGGGATCACTTTAGCAAAGTGCCTGGATTGCTGCATCATCCACGGATGGCTCTCACCCCATCAGGAAAAACAGGGACAAGCTGGTTTTCCTTCTTTGGATGGCCATCAGGGACTGGCAGGTGCTGGATCAGACAGCCCCGAGGCCTGGTGTGATCTGAAACACTCACTGGCTGTGGGTGAAAGTGAGTAAAAATTCACTGACTGTAAATAAATTAAGGAATCATTTACAAGAAGTGTGGCTCCTCTCTCAACTCAAATCTCTGCTGGCAGGAACGGAGCAGGGAACGACAGGGAGGAATTATTTTGAAAACAGGCACAGAAAGTGGCTATTTTGAAAGAAAACCTAATTTACGGATTGGATGTAAATACATGGATAGCTCTGTACACCTGGCCATCAACACAGCAATGCTTTCTGCCATTAAAATTTATATTTTCGTGTTATCAGGAGGAGCAGCAGCATAAAGACACACTTCCAGACCAAAGATAACACATCCTTCAACACCCTTCTGTTTACACATCCCCTTTCTTTGGATCTCTGCAAGTCTTTGCAACTCTGACCTTGCTGCACATGACAACATGCATTACAAGAGGCACAACATGTTTGAAACAAAGTCCATTCCCTGCTTTCAGCTGGGATTTATCCCTGTTTGAGTTCCTGTCATCCCGTAGTCTGCTGCTTTCAACTCCTTGAAAGTTTTCCGTGTCGGTGTATGCTACACACAAGCGTGCCCTAAATAAATCCAATTATATTGTCAATAACTACATCTTTATCTTCAGAGGTGGAAAAGTGTTTGGAGGTTGACCCCAGGTGAAAAGGTTTCTGTTGGCATTCAGCTGAAAACAGACGGGTCTGAACATCCCCTTGGGGGTTTTATGGTCTGGAAGTTGCCTGTGGGTTTTGGAAAAGAGGCATTCCCCACCCTCAGCCCAGCAGGGAGCTGAGGACCTGTGGGATGGAGAGCTGGGACGCTGCTGCTGTCGCCGGAGCACAGACAGGAGGCTGCTGCAGGTACATGAGCTCCCCCATAAATAAATCAGCCGAGTGCTGTCAGCAGTTCCGAGATGCCAGAGCCAGAGAAAGCCCCGGGGACGCTGAGGGGAGCTGGCACCAGCCAGAGCCATTCCTGCCTCCGGTCGGCACTGGGAGCGGGAAGAGCTCGTCATGCTCCTGGCACAGGCCTCTGCAGCACAGCCCTGAGCTCCCCGACCCCGGGACAGCACCCTGGAAGCGGATCAGGGACCCAGACACTGCTAGGGAAGCACACCTTGATCTAACCCGTGGTGGGGAGGTATTTGGGGGGAAACAGGGGAAAAAGGGAGGCTGTGGGTGCGGCGTGCTCAGCACACCACGGAGCCGCCTGCCGCTCTCCCAGCAACGAGACAGGAGAAGAATTAAGCAGAATTAAAGGAAGAATTAAGAATTAAAACCCGAAAGCAGTCCCAGACTAGCTTGGTTACCATTGTCATGGCTACCACGAGCCAGGCTGAGGCAGGGGAAATGCCAGGGGACGGAGTCCCAGCCTGCAACTGCCCGCAGGCCCCGCCAGGAGTTTTTCCTGCCCGCTGAAACATCGTCTGTGGATGATGGGAACGGTGCAGGATGGGACAAACGACCTTCACAGCATCACATGGACACAGCTTTTCCTGGCACTGCCCAACCTGGGAACAGCACGGAAAAGCCTCGGGCGAGGACTAAACCTCGCCAGAGCCACGAGCAGGTTTAACAACTTCTGTATAAGTGATGACACAGAGTGGGGACACTGGGTCCCTGCCCTCGCCACAGGTGCCAGGTCACTGCCACCTTCCCTGCGGTAGATGAGGCTCGGGATGATCACTGCCTCCAAAAAAACCAAAAGGAAAACTTGGACGTGGGTTTCTTCTCCATCCACAACACCTGGCCTCTGCCTTGGGCAGGGGGTGCAAAGGGATGTGCTGCCCCAGGGAAGGACGAATGGACACGCTCTGCTCGCACTCACACACCTCCCCGGGCACAGCAGTTTGCTTTATTAAATCACCACAGGCAGGGAAAAGAATAATAATTAATTAAAGCAAGCCCAAAGCCAAGTGCTCCTCGTTTGAGCAACAGTTTCGTTAACGAGGGGCAGGGGCCAGGTGAGGAGGAAAGGGCTGGAGTTTGGTCTGGGCTCGTTTGGGAGTGGACTGAGCCGAGCGCTGTGGATTCACACCCACACCCACACACAAATCCCGTCGGGAACGGCTCTGCTGAAGTAAATCGCTGTGCACAGAGGACACGAGACCGTGCCTTGCTCGAGAAGCAGCAGCCACAGCTTCTGCCCAAAGCAGGGGCACCGCCGTGCTCACACACAACTTCTCCATCGCACTCAACACCCTCACAACTTCTCCATCACAGTCAACCCCCCCTGGAGCCGGCACGGCACCACGCTCCCCAGTTTTCCCACATGTATGGAAGCAGGAGAATCCCCGAGAACCTCGGGTTGAGTGATGCAGACCCCATGCTCCTCCCAAAAAACCCCTCTGTGGGTGCCTGACACCGGCACAGGGGAACAGAATCATAGACTCCTTAGTGTGGAAAAAGTCCTCCAGGATCAGCGAGTCCCACCGGGATACCAGGAGGCAAAGCACCGGTGCAAAGCCCGCGGGTGGAGCAGCGTGGGCTCTGCTTTTTGGGGAGGATGGAGTCGGGAAAGGGGGGCCGGGGCGAGGGGCAGCATCTGCCCCGGGAACGGCGCTGCCGGGGGTGCTGGCGGCTCTCGAGCAGCCACCGAACAACTTCCCGGCCCCGCCGCAAACTTTTCCCAGCGCCGGGGAGGCACCGCCGCCCCCCCGCGCTCCGGCCGAGCATCCCCCGGGAGCCGCAGCGGAGCCGCGGCGGGGAAGGGAAGAGCGAAGCGAGGGAGAGAGGGAGGTCCGGGCTGTCCGATCCCCCGCAGGGCTCCTTCCCGCCGCCCCGGAGCCGCTCCACGCCCCGGGCACGGTCCGTGCCGGGGATCCCAGGCGGGGGGACGCGGCGTCCCGGCCGCCCCGCTCGGGAACGGGGTTCGCGGGAGGGGGGGAAAGGGGGGGCCGGCCCGCCCTCTCGGCCTTGGTGAACT
>VZTA01000137.1:116464-140890 GCA_013398855.1 Mohoua ochrocephala | reverse complement strand
GAGGGGGAACTAATTAACAATTATTAATAATAATTGCATTGGGCTTTATTGGCAGGCAGAGAGCGCCACCTCGTGGGCCACGCGATCGAGCAGAGCGGGGCCGAGATTGCGGGACAGCCGGCCCTTGCCGGGAGCTCGGGAAGGGAAAGGGGGATGTGCAACAGCCGTGGGAGCGCCCCGCTCCGCTGCCCGGGATGCGGGGCGATCCCCACACGCTCCCATCAGGACAAGGTCTCCAGGAGCGGAACGCAGGGGCTGCCCCGTGCCCGGTCCTGCCACTTCCAGCCGCTTTGGGCACGTGCGGTCCCATGGCAAAGCCCGGGGCTATGTCACAAAGGGGGCTCACGGTGCCCAGGGCCCATTGTGACACCGGGGTGTCACAGTGCCATGGGGCCATTGTGACACAGAGACGCCTCCTGATGGCACCACGGCCCGTGTGGCACTGCGGGGCCCGGGGTGTTTCAAGAGCATGCCGGGCTGTGCCCTCCAGCAGCGCAGAGCACTGCGCTCCGGAGGCTGCAGCTCCCCGGGATAGCTGCCACAGGACACCCATGGAGAAGGGGAAGCTCGGCCCTCGGCCTTCCAAGAGGCACCTGCTGAAGGATGGGGCTGCAGAGAGAGATGGGGATGGAGCCGGCACCGGCCCGAGGCAGCCGCCTCCATCCCACACCTCCCGCACCTCTCTCTCTTCTCAAATCCAGGTGCAGCAGCCCCAGCCGTGGGGCTGCCGAAGCTCGGCTCCATCCCTCCGTCGGGACAGGCCCTCACGGCATTCCCGCCTCCAGGTACTGCAGCCCCTGAGCTCGGCTCCATCCCTCCCTCAGGACAGGCCCTCACGGCATTCCCACCTCCAGGTGCTGCAGTCCCAGAGTTCGGTTCCATCCATCCGTGCGGACAGGCCCTCACGGCATTCCCGCCTCCAGGTACTGCAGCCCCTGAGCTCGGCTCCATCCCTCCCTCAGGACAGGCCCTCACGGCATTCCCACCTCCAGGTGCTGCAGTCCCAGAGTTCGGTTCCATCCATCCGTGCGGACAGGCCCTCACGGCATTCCCGCCTCCAGGTACTGCAGCCCCTGAGCTCGGCTCCATCCCTCCCTCAGGACAGGCCCTCACGGCATTCCCACCTCCAGGTGCTGCAGTCCCAGAGTTCGGTTCCATCCATCCGTGCGGACAGGCCCTCACGGCATTCCCGCCTCCAGGTACTGCAGCCCCTGAGCTCGGCTCCATCCCTCCCTCAGGACAGGCCCTCACGGCATTCCCACCTCCAGGTGCTGCAGTCNCCGCGGGCACAGGGGCCGCGCTCCAGCGCGTCCAGTCCCGTCCCGGTGCCGCCGCCGGGCAACGCCGCGGCCCGCGGGCTGTGCCGGCGCCTGAGGAGCTGCGTGGCCTGCTCGGGCAAGGCCACGCCGGAGAACCCCCCAGCGGTGCCCTCCACACGCCTCACCCCTGCTTCGACTGAGACAGAACCGCCCTTCGCCCACCAGCTCACCCAGACAGAGACCCCCACGCCAGAGCACTCCGGTGCTGCTGAGCGCGTGGATCGAGCCACGCAGACCGAGACCCCGACCCAAAAGCAGCGGGATTCACGTGTCCCGCTGCTCGTGGATCGGGAGACGCAGACAGAGCCCCCGGTGCTGCCCCCAAGCAGAGCCCCAGCCCCCCCCGGAGGCCCGGAGCCCCCGCGCCGCCGGCAGCGGCTCTCCCTGTTCCGCAGGCTGCTCCGGGCGTGCCGCGGCTCCTGCACCCGGGGACAGCCCGAGCCGCTCGGCACCAGCACCAGCTGCGTCCCTGGGGACAGCTGCGGCCCCAAACGGGCACAGCATCCCCAGGGAGCGGCACAGGGACGCACGGCAGGGGTCGGGGCTTTGATGGTGCTCCAGGAACCCACCGAGGGCACCGACTGGCCTCCGTACTCCTGGCCGTGGCTCATTGAGACCAGTCTGTGATTCTCCACGGACCTCAAATAAAGCATTGCCACCCTAATGGTGCTCCTCTCTCCCTGCTCCATCGGGAGAAAAACTCCTGTACGAATGGTTGGCTGGCTCCAAACAACCAGCTGGGAAGTGTGGGGGGGAACAGGGCAAGCTCTTAGGTGGGACTGACACTGCTCCATCCAACCCCTCGAGCCTCAGTCAGCCTCGGGTCACACCAGAATGGTGGTGACCGACCCCCGACAGTCATAACTGGAAAAGACCAGAACCAAAATCATCAGCAAGACAGAAAATTCCAGCCCAAAATGGGAATAACATCTCCCTTCAGCCAAAGGAGGGAGAAAGTCAACAAGGAAGGAAAAGACCATGTGGGGGTGATTCCCCTCAGGATCAAGCACAGCTGGGTCCTGAGGAGGGATCTCTGCCTGTCTCCTCTAAATCTGGCACTGTGGAACCTGTCACAAGGGCAGGAACTCAGCCTGGAGGGCCATTCCTGGATTCCTCTTGTCAAAGTGCCTCGGATGAGTAGGAGAAAAGCATCAGTAGTGAAAATGAACATCTGGCAAAGCAGCTGGGTGGAAGGAGAAAGGCCCAGGGTGGAAAACAGCTGGATGGGGCAGGTGTGGCCTCGGGTAGAGACAGGAAATACAGGAACCACCATGGATCCTCACCTGGGCCTCCTGGTGCCTCCCCTTGGCCTCGGGAGGGGGAAAACATGGATCCCTCAACACCTGGCCGGGAACAAAGCAGAGCAGATTCAGCCGTCTCTGAGGAAGATGAAGGTGGGAGCGCCCCGCTCCGCTGCCCGGGATGCAGGGGGAAGGGAAACCTTCATCCCACATAGGTGTTGAGCACAGTTGCTCATCCCAGCATGTCTTGCAATTAAGGCTTTAATGAAGCTTTTAATTAAGTTAAATAAATACTGATGGGTCAAGACAACCAGGTTTTGGAGTCACAGAGTAGTTGGAGTTGTAACTGCTTCCTCCACACTGGAGAGTTCATGGCAGAGTGGCAACTCCCTAATCTCTTTTTTTTGAGGCAAATGAAGATTTTGGAGGTGGGGTTTTTTTAACCTCTTTGGTAGGGAAAGAAGAAAAATTCTCTTATCAATTCAGTTCCTTATTTTCTATTTGTGTGTGCAATTATGGACTTGAGAGCCCTTTGCTCCACAGAAAGGAGCAGCTTTAGGTGGTTTGTTCATTTTAAAGGCAGAATGATCGTTTCCTGGTGTGTTTTAATTACTTCTGAAATGCTTCAAAGCTTCATTCTGGGATTTTTATTTTCATTGGGCAAGTTCTCAGGGGTTTTCTTGGTCTTTTGTGTGTGTGTAGGGCAGTGGGTTGGTTGCTTTTCATCACTTATTTTACAGACCTTATGTTTTTCTCAGGACAACATTAACTTGGGTAGAAACAAAATTAGGGTGAAGAATATCTTCATTTGGGGATAAAAATACTCCCCTGGAAATGAGACAGGATGAGTTTGTATTATTTATTTAACAATTTTAGGTGCACAACCATCACTTTCATCCAGATTTTTTAAATGACAGAGAAACCCTTTTCTCAAAATGTGGTCACCCGAGGCAGTCCTATGTTCTCTTATCAATGAAATTCTCTATTTTCTGTTTATAGATGTAATTATGGATGTGAGAGTCCTCTGTCTACTTAAATGTAAAGACTTGTGGCCCTTCTGCCAGGATACCCAGTCAGGAAAGGAGGATCCCCTTTTCTCAAAACCTGAGACAGTTTCAAATCCCTAGGGATGCTCGTGCTGCTGCCATTCCCGAACCTCTGTCCTTCCTGAATGAGGAAAGCAGAGGGATCTCCATCAAGCAGCAGCCCCCTGACTGCTCCAAAATGCAGATTTTGTCCTACAACAATCCCACATGCATCAGGAGAAGGATGCAACTTTCCCCAAAGAGGTTTTTAAAAACCGGCCGAACACTTCTTTGAATGGGGACTGTGCAATTCCATGTTTTTACCCCAGGAACACCACTTTTGGTTTGAGTTGTTTCGCAGCCCCAGGGGCCAGCGGCACAGAGAGGAAACTCCAAGGATGCTGTGAGTTAAGGATAATTATGTGTTCTCTGTGAATTACACCAACAGCTAAGCCCTTGCCCTCAGCCCCACACTCTGACAGCCTCTCCAGCCCTCACCACGTTACTGGACCCCAACTGGAAACATTGGGCTGTGACTCTGGTTTGGGAAGAGCTTTCACTTGAAGAAAATCCAGTCTCTGGAGCAGAGAACAGCAGGAACAGGCCCCAAGCTGCCTCCCCACCCTGGCACTCTGGGTTGAAGTGTGGGAGCAGTCCAGCACGTGGGCATTATTAATATCCCAGCTGGCTCGGGCTGCACAAAAGGGAAAACACACTCAGTAAAACACACTCAGTAATCTACTTTGGGTCTACACGAGGGGCTGCATCGATATATTCCTATATATAATATGGAGCTGGCACTAAGAACAGCCGGGGACTCGACTCCGTGAGTTCACTGACAGCCCCAGCGAGTCACCAAGGAGCGTCACCATTTCACAAGCAGCAACTGCTGCGGCTTCAAGGTCAGCTCCTGGGAGGCCAAAATCACAGAGCGAGAGGCCCTGGAAGCCTGTGGGGTCACAGCCTCCCTGTGGCCCTACACCGAGCCAAAGCCACGCTCCGCATCCATCGGCCCTTCCCGGAACGCGCCCGGCGCAGGGGCCGCGTTCAGCCCGAAGCAACTGCGATAAGCGCAGAGATAAAACAGCCGGCAACGAAGCGCCAGCACGGCACTGAGACGCCTCTGCAAGGAGACCGAGAGAGGCAGGAGCGGCACGGAACAGGGGGATGAAGTTCCGCAGCCCCACCGCGCCCCGCATGCCTGTCCCGGCTGGGAGCCTGCACATGTCCCGCTGTCCCCCAGGCTGGCACAGGGGGCCCACAGGCAGCGCCCGAGGGATGCCCAGAGCCAGCAGGAGGGGCGGCTGGAAGCAGAGGGACAGGGACCCTGCGTACCCCCGAGGCACAGGAGCAGCGACATCCCGCCCTTCTCTGTGCCCACCAGGATGCCCGGAGAGCCCGACCAGGAGCAGGGAAACTCAGCAGCTCCTCAAGGCACGGAGCGGGAGATGCAGAATGAGAGCAGGGCAGGCGAGCAGGCGGATTTTTGTGTCCCGCTCTCCGTGGATCAAGAGGCACAGAGGGAGGTCCTGGAGCCGGCCCCGGCCCCGGCCCCGGCCCCGCCCCAGCACCGCCGCCCGGTCTGAGCTCTGGGCAGTCCCGTTTTTCAGGGATAAACCCACCCCAGCCGTCCCCGGCATTAATACCGCGCTGTTAATTTAGGGAGGGTCGCAGTTATTGGTGAGGATGCGATGCCTGCAGCCCGGGCAGCTCCTGCAAGTGCTGGGGAAGACCTTTCCAACCCCCTCATCATTGGTGCCTTTCATTAGTGCAGGGTTTTAACTTTTAAGCCTGCCCAGTGAGACCCTCGTGAGTTTATCCAAGGAAAGGGCACAATCCCATCCATGAGGAAGGGGTCCCAGAATGTCCTGGAGGATTGAGCCCTCCCTCCCCACAAGTGACTCCCAGCGGAGGGTGAACATCCCCAGCCACGACTCGGCACGTTCAGAGGAAGCAAAACACAAAGTGCTGCTGGAAATAAGCGCTGGGCTCCGGCCAGCGCTGCCAGAGCTCGTCCTCCTGGCTCCCCGCGGCTGCTCTGTTACGAGGCACTACCGAGAACAGTTTACAGCCAGCAGATATGTAAAATATGCCAGCTATTGAACCCAGGAAGGCTCAACGCCTTCATTTCTCATCCCAGCTCGCTCTAATAAAGGCAGCTCGCTCTGCGAGCCCAAAGCACGCAGACATTACTCAGGCTGGGGCCGTAATTATCCCTCTGGAAGCCGTGCCAGCTCTCCCTTGGTGTAACTTTAACAGAGTATCAAAGGTGATGCTGGATTTTTATAAAATCAATACCCTGCCTTTTACTCCACCTCTGCAACCCCCACCGTTCTCCCTTTCAAACTGGCTTTTGCAAGCGAAGAGCCTCTGCAGCAGCAGCAGCCGAGTGGACTCGAGGTCACAGCCCCGTGTGATTGGGAGGAGCTGGATGGAGGCAGTAATCCCCACCATGCTAAAGAAGAAAATAATTCCCTTTTTTATGACTTGCTTAAATAGTGGCAAAAGTGTGACCCTATTTCCCCCTCACATCTCTTCACATCAGCTGTTTCATGGCAGCTTCCTAAGGGATGGAGCTGCCTTATGGACACAGGAGATTTCAGTGGGAGGGCATTTTAAGACCACAAAAAGGAAGGATTAATTTTGTGCTGTTTCCTTCTTCGATGATCATTTTAGTCCTTATTTCACTGGGTAATTTAATAAACTGTGTCACCTCCTCAGTGTCTAATTTACTGACAGATATGAGCCTTTTCACCACGGAGTAATTCCCTAAATGGGAACAAAGATATTTATATTAAGAAATCAGTGTACCCAATCCCTTTGGAGATGATGCCATGGAGCAGCTGGTGTGCTGAGGTCCTTCTGAGCTTGTCATGGGATTTCTTGCAGCCCGACACCTTTGAAAAGTGCCTCGGAGTTGGCTTGGGGCACGAGCAGCACGGGGATGTCTGTGCTGGGTGTCCTACACACCCCACAGCTACTGAAGTACGAGAAATCCACCCCTCCTTTGGATCACAGAAAGCTCCTGGTGATGCTGCTCGGGCGTTTCCATGGAATCCTAGAATGGTTTGGCTTGCAAGGGAGACCTTAAAGCCCCTCCAGTTCTAACCCCACTGCCACTGGGGAAACTGGGTTGAATTCACTCTCTGCTGTTAATTATAACCCATCAAACCTTCCAGCACAACGACACTGCACGTGCAGTAAGTCAGGGGAAATTATTCAAATCACCCAAATCTAGGAATTTTTCTTGTGAAATTTCATGAGTTCACAGAGCCCCTCTGCTCCGGAGCCAGGCTGGGAGCGCTGGGGGTGCTCGCCTGGAGAAGAGAAGGCTCCAGGGAATCCTCAGAGCCCCTTCCAGGGCCTGAAGGGGCTCCAGGAGAGATGGAGAGGGACTGGGGACAAGGGATGGAGGGACAGGACACAGGGAATGGCTTCCACTGCCAGAGGGCAGGGATGGATGGGATATTGGGCAGGAATTGTTCCCTGTGAGAGTGGGCAGGCCCTGGCACAGGGTGCCCAGAGCAGCTGTGGCTGCCCCTGGATCCCTGGCAGTGCCCAAGGCCAGGTTGGACATTGGGGATTGGAGCAGCCTGGGACAGTGGAAGGTGTCCCTGCCCATGGCAGGGGATGAGCTTTAAGGTCTCTTCCAACCCAAACCATTCTAAGATTATATAAAAGACTCTGATATCCCACATTAAATATTTTTCTAGCAGCAATAAGCTGGAAATATTCCCTTGTATCCTTCTCTTGCTGTTTGGCATTTTTTCTCAATGCTGCTTATGACACTGCTCTGGAAATGGTCCCACAGCTTCAACTTCTTCCCCTATTAATATAAATTAAAATAATCCTGCGAATGTCGCAAGCAGGATGTCATTTTCCTTAAGGAAAACGAGGAAGCTAAAAATATTCCTTTGGCTACAAGGGTATCATCACATCCATGCTCTCACCACAACTGCTCCACAGCATCAGAGGCTGGTGGGGAAAAAAAAAAAGGCCCCTCCAGCGACTCCCAGGATAGCAGGGATTTCATCCTGGTTTTATCCAGCCCAATCCCCCAGACTCCACGTGGGCTCTGGCATGTTTTAGATAAATATTATTAACTCCCCTTTGGAGGCACCTCCGCAACCGGACACTCCAACCACGGACTGCAAAGAGTTTTCTTTTTGACACGGAGGGGGGGAAAAAATAAACTGCACAAGTGGGACCTGTTGGGGCTGCAAAAATCCAGCAGCCAAATTTAGACGCTCTCAACATCTACGCCTGAATTCCTGCTGGGGTTTTTTTCCCCCTCTCTGCTATCCCAGAAGAATTTCCCGCTCTGCATTTGTGGTTCTTAAGGCTGTATCCTCCCTCCCACTCAGCACGGGGCGGCTTTTGAAAAATGGTGAACGTGAACAAAAACTGAGAGTTTTGTCATAACTCCATTTAAAAAAAAAATCACTTTCTGCCAGACTTTTAAACAGATGATTGCCACATAAAAACTTCCTTTTTTGTCATCTCCCACCACTTGATCTTATTACAAATTTAAGCAAAGACTTTTCTGAACTGTCTATATATTTTTTAAAATATGCCATTTTACTGTATATATTATTACACTTTTTAAAAATTATATTTTAAAATTTGTAGGCAGTTGTAAGTCAATAATAAAAATGGTTCCACCTCTCAGGAAAAACTCATCCCCCAGGGCATCTCCCCTCTGCAGCCATGGAACAAAGTCCTGCCACCCCTCCTGCCCCCGACGGCAGCGGTGGCAGGGGTGACATCCAGCAGCACAGCTGTGACAGCCACCTGGCCAGCCACAAAATCACTTTAGCCTCCAACTGTCTATTCCCAGACAGAAATGCTCCTGGAAAATGCTCAGCATCTCATCTGGGACCGATCTAAAAAGCTTCCTGCTCCTCGCAGCCGTGTCCGGTGCCAAAATTGGGTGACAACTGAAGGATATCTTGGGAAGGCGATGCCACTGAAGGCTGCTCCTCCTCAGCACCCTCCACATTTACTTTGGATCGGCTCCAAGAGCAGCCTGGCTGTGGCTGGGGGTGTTTGGGGCAGCGGGATTTGAGGTACGGCCCAGCTTTTCCATCCTCAGGCCTGCTCGTGTCCTGCCTTTGGATGCAGAGCTTGGAGGTGACAACACAACCAGCAGGAAGAAACTCTGGCATGTCCAAAGCGGCTCTGGAAAATCGGAAGGGTGACAAAGCAGTTGGAAAAGGACCACGGCAAAGGCCCCCATTCCGTTTTGCCGCGGAGGGAACGCTGAGCAGGAGTAACTGAGTGTGAGCTGGGCCTGGGCCGGGAGCGGCTCCGTGGGATCCATATGGAAACGTCAGCCCTGAGCGACGGCGGGGAAAGCCGTGACCTCCACACACAGCCGTAACCTCCAGGGAGATTTTCCCACAAGTGGCTCTTGCCCTGCGCCGTTCCGACCCAAACCCCCCCTCAGGAGCCGCTTTCCTGAAGAGGCAGCAGTCGCTCTGCTCTGGCATCTCCCAGCAATCCCAGCAGGCTCTGCTGGAAGCACTGGGAAAGGGGCCCCAGCACGGCCTGGGAGCACCGGGGCTGTCCCCGAGGATGGGGATCCCCCACTGCTCGGGGCTGCTCTCCCAGGGGACTTTTCGCCCACCAGTGAGGCTATTTTTAAACCCCATTCCTGGCTGTGCTGCCGCAGCCCAGCTCCTGCACAACCCAGTCATTGACTCCGTTATTTTGGTTGTCATTCCTTTATTCCTTGGCTCACATCCTGCTTTTCTAGGACACCACATGAACTCCAACTGCTTCGCAGGGACACTGAGAATATTTGACTTTCCAAGCCTGCCCGGTGCCCTGGGACATCCCCATCACGTGCCGCTCTGTGAAGCCTCCTCAACTTTTACATCTTTATATCAATATTTAGGTGTTGGAGCTGAACTGTTTATTTCGTTTTCTTCCAGCAAAGCTTGCATCCTCCGAGAACATCCTGTAGCTCCCCAGCCTTTATTTGGATTTCCACAGCATTTTAACAATAATAATGTAATTTCCCAGCAGAGCCGTTAACGTCAGGCTCCGTGAGAAATGAATATACCGAATATCAATGTTCTTTTCCTCTTCAATTTTGCCTTGTTTGGCAGCTATTTTTACCTCGATTCCCTTGAGGACTCTCTGCTTTGTAAATACATTTTCTGTTTAAAATCCCAAGCAACGCTCAGCTTCCGTGACTTTTGCTTTTGGAAGGGACTGAGCAGAGAAACCGTTCCAAGATGATCCTCAGCTCCTGCAGGCTCTCCCGACACAGGTGTTCAGGTTTAGGTTCCTTAAAAATAGAATTTTCGTGATTAAATCCTTTTTTTAGTAAGGAATGACACCCTGTTCTGCTCACCACGTGTTTGGGGAGGGAGGGGGGGGTTAATTAAGTGAAAACCCCGCAGATCTTCAAAGACACCATGAAAGCTACGGCTTAAAAGTTCAGCCAACACTGACTGTGGCAGTAAAACCTGATGTATTTCACGGGGAACAGGTGAAAAATAATGGAATTCATCTCAGGAGGTGCAAATCCATCAGGGATACACACAGTTGGGGAGTTGTTTGCGTTTGGTTTTGTTAAATCTCGGAAATATTTGCAGTGAAAAATGATGAATTCTTGATGCTACTGAACTATTACTGATATCTCTTGCATATATAGAGTATGAAATTGCTGCAAGCTGGGTTTAGAAGCAGTTTTGTCTGTCTTTTGGGGGGATCTTATTACTTTTTACCTGAAGTCAAAGCTGTATTTATGACCATTTTAATACTTTCTGTCACAGCTGAAAGCAGCAGCTCAGTCAGAGATCCCTGACACCCAGGGAGCATCTGCATAACCCAGTGAGCAAAACCAACAAAACCAGCTGCCTTTTGGAAAAATCTGAATTAATATTTTCCCTCTGCTTGGTTTGTTCTGCATTTGAGCATTTTCTGCATCACCTGCTCCCCACGCTGGAGCCTGGGAACAGCCAGGTAAGCACGCTCTGCTCCCAGGAACCACCTTAGCCAGCAGCTAAGGGACAATTCCGACCACTTTGGAAAGGAAGGATTGCTCTTCAGAGTCACTTCAGAGTCACTTCAGAGTCACTTCACCCAGGTAAAGCTGTGTTGATGAAGAAAGGAAACACCGAGGTGACAGAGCCAGCTGTGTTATTTTCAAAGCCTTGTTTTCCTGCCTCCCCCAGCGCATTCCCACAGGCAGAGCTGGTCCCAACGCCTGGTGCTCCTGGAAAAGCTGCTGCCAGCTCACCTGGAGGGGTTTTACAGCCAGCCTTGCGTGACTGCTCAAGGCTGGGGACCAAACCTCTCCATGCCCCTCTGCACTGAAGTCAGGACCTGTGAAAAGCAATTTCCAAGATGCACAGAGCAGATTCCAACCTGACTTTGGGTCTGTGGGAGGCATTTTTCCTGTCCTAACTGGATTCTTGCCATTTTAAATATACATTTTTATTTTCCTACAGCACGAGAAGTTCTGTCACCTCTGTTTGAAGCCTGGGAAGCAACGCTGGGTGCATCCCCATTCGGGGTTTTTAAAGAGTTGAGCAATCCCACGGGTGCCAGCCATCCTCCTTGGGAGCACAGCATCCCTGTCCAAAGGCCCAGAGCTTGGGCAGCAGGAATTCTCTGGCAAGGCTGGAGGAGCAGCTCTGATTCCTCTGTGACCTTCTCACAACAGAACTGACACATGCAGGCCGTGAATGGGACAAAACCTTGACTCCCGTCCCCTCCAGAGGTCCCTTTGGATGCTCTCAATGCTCAATTTTCATGGACACCAACATCAGGAGAGGCCTGCCCAGCTCAGGGAGCCCCATCCCACTCCAAAATCCCGGAGATATTCTGATTGCTTTCTACTCCAGCTGAATGCATTCCCATTTAAACCTCACTGCTTGATAAACTGCCAAAACCATCGGCGGTCCCAGGGAGGATATTTATTTACAATTCAGAACTTATACATGCATTGCACGGCATCCTAAGGCTTTTTTTTCTCCCAAACATACAAATCAGGAATTAAAATATTTGGAAGGTGCCATTTCTAGCCGGTGCCCAGGGCTGTGCGTTATCTCACAGCTGTAATTTGTTGCTGGGTGCTGGAGAGGCTTCAGCAATTTCCAGCTGCACGAAGCTTTGGGAGAAGTCTGGCTGCTTTCAAAGCAGGGGAAACAAAAGCAGAGTATGACCCAAGGTTTGCCAGGAAGGGTGGCCATCTCCTTTCCAACGGCTCCAGCACAAAGCTGGGCTGGAGCTGCCTGAGAAGCCACTTTTCCCAGTGGGAAAATGACACCTTGCCAGAGCTGAAACTCTCTCAAAGACATGACAGAACTTCAGGGCAATTCGAGTCCAGGATGGTGGCACTGCTCTCAGCAGGAGAGGCCAGGAAATCTTGGAGAGTTGATGGCATTCTTATATATTTTAGTTTTTCCAGCAAGACCATCCCAAGCCACCCCATCCACAGCAGGAATCTGATGTGCTGGGAAGAACAAGGATCACTCAGAAAGCAGAAGGTGCCTCCAACACCCCCCCCACCAGAGCTTATCTAAAAGATTGGGAAGAAATTCCTCCCTGGGAGGGTGGGCAGGCCCTGGCACAGGGTGCCCAGAGCAGCTGTGGCTGCCCCTGGATCCCTGGCAGTGCCCAAGGCCAGGCTGGACACTGGGGCTTGGAGCAGCCTGGGAGAGTGGAAGGTGTCCCTGCCCATGGCAGGGGTGGCACTGGATGGGCTTTGAGGTCCCTTCCCACCCAAACCAGTCTGGGATTCTGCTCTGGAGTGGTGGTGTCAGTTTTTATTTAAAGAAACCCCATTTTCACCAGGCAGGGAAATATTTGAAGGTTCAAGTCTGGCCACAGCTGAAAAGGGTTTGTTTAAAAACGTTCACTGCAAAATGAGTGTGTTTCCCATCCCTCACTCTGCAGGGCAGCTCGGGGGAGGGTGCTGGCAGAGCTCCTTTGGAGCAGCAAACCACAACACCCCAAAAGCTGCCAGGGTCCAAGATTCATTTAAAAAATAAACAAAATAAAATAAACACTTGAAAGGACAAAAGATACCCCTTACAGCTATGCTGAAGTGACACAGGTCTGCTTAAACTACTATTTTTACTATTTTTCCATTCTTTTCTATTAAATATTGACTCTGTTCGTGGTTAGGAGTCACACATCCCAAACTAAACACCACTGCCCTGCATCACAGACCCTTTTTTGTTCACATTTGGCCTCACGGGGGGAGATCCAGCCCTGCCACCCACCTGAATTTCGGACAGCTTGGCAGCCCCCCTGAACTCCAACAGCGGGACTTTGCTGGCTGGATCCAAACCCAAACCCTCAGGGAAGTTCACGTTCAGCCCAGGCAGAGGGGCCGAGCCTCACGGTTCGAGCCTGAACTGCTTTTTGCAGCCGGCTGAAGGAGGAATGAGCCCCCCCTGTCCCTGAGCCGGGGTCCAGCAAGGTCCCCCACCCCAGAGCCCAGCCCTGCACCGGCCCCTGCCACCACAACCCCAACCCTTCCAGCTCAAGGCCACCCGCGACCAAACCCAAAGCCAGCGGACAGACCACCCACCAACCCACTGGGGAAAGGAGAGAGGGAAAAGAACAAGGCTTAGGGAAATATTTTAAGAAGTCCAGCCCTTGGCCAGCACTATTTTGGGTTCTGGGCACTTTGAGGCTGCTGGAGCAGAGGTGTGGAAGTGTCCACCATGAGATGTCTGTGTTTAGGGGGGCAGTGGGGCACTTAACACCCACTTTGGCACCTCGGCAGTTTGTGTAGGTGAGTAATTCTTCCTGTACCTATGAGCTGGAGGAGCTGAGCACCTATTCCCAGCTTGGCACTTTCCCTTCCCAGGAATGCTCAGCACCCACTGGTTGTTTCTCAGGTTCTTCGGGTCATAAGAGAGTTTTTAAATTCCTTTTGCAGTTTCCCATACCCACCCTCCCACACTTCATCCCTGAGGTGATTTGGGACAGGCCACACGTTCCCGATCCTCTCCATGGCACCTCTGCCTGAGCAAGAACAAAGTTAACCCTGACTTGCTTTTCCTGCCACAGGGAAAGTCAGGGACAGGGATTTCTGACAAGGGCATGGAGTGACAGGACAAGAAATGGCTTCCAAGTGACAGAGGGCAGGTTTAGATGGGATATTGGGAAGGAATTGTTCCCTGGGAGGGTGGGGAGGCCCTGGCACAGGGTGCCCAGAGAAGCCGTGGCTGCCCCTGGATCCCTGGCAGTGTCCCAGGCCAGGCTGGACACTGGGGCTTGGAGCAGCCAAGTGGCCCCTCTCCAGGCCTTCCGCCTTCTCCATGCCTTGGAAAAAGAACCTTATTAATCATTTTGCTTCTATTGTTTAATTATCCTGAGCATCAGCAGAACAGGTCAACACTTGGCTCTTGCACACAAGACAGTGGAAGGTGTCCCTGCCCATGGCTGGATGGGCTTTAAGGTCCCTTCCAGCCCAACCCAACCCATTCTGGGATCCAATTTCTCAAGGAATTCATAAACCAGGGACTTACAAAGCCCACTCAAGATATCAAAGCCTATCCCAGCCATTATTTTATCCCTGAATCCTTCATAAAGGTTCTGGACCAGTTTTACAAACCTCTGTACTCGGTGCCTTGGTGGCACCAGGATGTCCCGAGTGCTTTTCTGCCATCCCACAAGAGGATAAAACACGCCTGAACTCAGTGTGCTGCAGAACCACTTTTCAGAAGAAAGTTTTTACAGGTCAGAAGGGCACAGTGAGCCATGAGCACACAGCCACCCCTTTAGGAACAAAGTGGGAAATATCCCGCCAGTGCCTGCACCCACCAGGCTGACACAGGAGCTCTGAAACGGGCTTTGATGCAAGACATGAGAGGAAAAAAGCAAAAGCCACATGGAAGGGAACAACTCACAAACTATTTGCTCTTGCCTGCCCAGGTGGCCAAAGCCCAGAAGAGGTAAAAGGCTCAGTTTAGTGGTTAGGCCTGGCTTACAAGTGCCACCCTGCCGCTTGGAAAAACCTTGTTGTCCTCCCTGCTCTCCCAGCAGAGGAAAAAATCTCCGAGGCACAACACCACCTTTTAAATTTTGTTAAAAGCACATTTATATATAAAAATAAAGCCTCGTTCCTCTCTGTCTCTCCTGCCCAGGCTTGCCCAGTTTTTCATGCAAATTGTTCCCATTTCTCTTATCAGTGCCCTTATATCCCCGGATCGATAGCACTTTTCCTACCTCCCCCATTTGCCCCCAACAAACTGGACCAGTGGCCTTGACCCCATTTTCTTTACACCTGCACCCAGCCTCTGGGGTGTTTCTTTTTCCCCAGCAGCTTTCCCTTTCCAGGTAGGATATAGTAAATATACCTTTTAGGATATATTAGGATTTATGCTGCAGGCACCCAGGCAGGCTGGGGCACACTGAGTTCACGCCGCCCTTGTGCAGGGTGTCCCTCCAAAGCAAACAGAGACCTGTGCAAATCCTCGTCTTTCCCATCCCACTTATTTGTCCTAAAACAGAAAGAAAAAGGAAAAAAAGCCCAGGACTTTTCTCCTGCACACAGAGCAGCCACAAAAAGGTGCTGCAAAACAACCACATCTGGCCTCTAAGTGTAATTATTTGCCTTGGGAGCTTTGGTTTCAGCTGGGAGAGAGGTTTAAGTCTATTATTTTAAGGAGTCCTAACAGCATTAGAGGACTTACTGTCAGTGATTTGTACAGTAAATCCAATTACTGCTTTTCACTTTGGTTCAGTGTAAACCATTACTATCAGAACATTCTATTTTCTTGAATACATTTCAAGGAGAAATAAGAGCTGGAAGTGCCCAAGGCCAGGCTGGACAGGGCTTGGAGTGGCCTGGGATAGTGGAAGGTGTCCCTGCCCGTGGAACAAGATGAGCTTTGGGGCTCTTTCCAACCCAAACCAGTCTGGGGTTCTGGAACATTTTGCAAAAAGGATTTTCTCTTTTAGGCTGCATTACGTAAATCTTAACGCCTGTGACTTCAAGGTTTGCCTTCATACTTAATGGGAGGACTTTGTTTTATAAATTTACAACTTATTTCTAAAGTACCTGCTATTTTCAGGCCCAAGATCCCCCTGCCTTTTCCTAGGACCAGGGGGAGGTCGCACTCTCAGCATCAAGAAACTGCCTGGGCAGAAGTCGGGCAGCAGGTTGGGAAACTGTCAGCAGAACTAAAAATAGCGGAATGTAACTTCCAACTGAAATTCCCGACCGTTCGGGCCTGATGACGCCCTTTGAAGGATTCTTTGCCCAAGGGGAGGGCACGCCAGCAGGGACAGGATTCAAACGCTTCCCGTGTCAAACCCATTTGCAGGAGCGCTGTTGTCACCAGCTCCGGTTCGAAATCACTTCTTTGCAATTATTTTTGGACACGGATTTTAGGAGCCGATATTGAGCAGGAAAATGGGGAATGAGGGCATTTCCTGAGCTTGCTGGCTCCCAGTTTCCTGTGTGCAGGTGCAGGACCCTGTTCCTGTGCTTATTCAGGCTGGCTTTGCACCGTGGAACGAGGCTGGAACTGCACTCCCGCTATTTATACTTTTGTTACCCAGAGGCATTGGAGAAACACCTGAGACTGAAGAAGTTGTAACCACAGCTCTACAAAAGTCAGTGGGCTCACAGCAGAACATTTCTGGAGCAGCAGAGTGTCAGTATTTGATCCATATCCCAACATCAGCCTTCCACAATCATATCAAACCATCCTAAATCCCAGGAGTGCTTATGGCACAGATTTATACTGAAGCCACAGGCACACAAAACTTTTATAATTAATTCTATTTCCTCTGCCAGCAGCATGATCCAGCCCCCCTTTGGGCATGACTGCTGCTTCTCCATGGCACAAACAAACCTAAAACGTCTCAGCCACAACAAGGAAAAAGTGGCACCACAAGAGCCTGGAGACTCCCAAGCCTGAGGGAAAGGGGTGCAGAAACCTCATTTGTGCCCATTTAAAAAAATAATTTGGGTTTTTTTCACCTAATATCAGTTTTGGAATTAGAACCAAGTGGTTTTCATAGCGATAAATACAAACACACACAGGCTGTTTGCTCCACTCTAAATTCCTTCTCAGCCTAGCAGCAGCAGCCCTCTGGCAGGGTGTGAGGCAGGCTGCTGGAGCACAGGATTGTTTTGGGAAAGCATTAAGGCTTCAATTGAATTGTTCCTAATCACAGAGCGCAGTGGCACTGCCGCATGCAGATTGGTTCGGGGGAAAGGGAGAACAGTGATGTTGAGAGAGCTGTAACGAGCTGCAGGGCTGTTTAACAATCTTTGTACACACCCAGCACCCTCCCCAGGAACCCACACACGTCCCTCCAAATCTGCAGTGGACTTGGGAAAATTCAAATGTTTTTAGCAACATCCCATTTCTCCCCCAATTTCCAGCAGGGGGAATGTCACCACCCAGAGCATCCCCACGGCTGGGTCACAGCAGGGTCTGTCTGGCCGGGGTGTCTCCACCGAGCACAGCGAACACCGCACTCAGGAGATGCTCTCAGCATCACCATCACAACATTTCCATGTGTTTCCAAGGCTGGGCTCTGATCCCGCTCCTCCTGACACCAAGGATGTTTCTCTTGGCTTTATTGCTATGTTAAAGGACAGCCGCCAATCCCCAGCAGGGCTTGGCACAGCCAGAGATTTGCCATAAACCCCTTGCTGGACATCCTGGGAAACCTGGTGCAGCACTTCCAGGGAAAGGCAGAGGATCAGGCCCCCCTCAGGGGGTTTGTGGCAGTAAATAAATAACACAAGAGGTGACATCCACTCAAGTGTCGTTTTTCCCGAGCTGGAAGTGCTTTTCACTGATCCCACCTGGCAAGCTGAGGCGAGCCCTGGAGGAGGCAGCCCACTGCTGCTGTGATTGTGGAGAAGGAAACAATTATGCCCTCTGCTCTTGGGGCTGCTCCACTCTGCCTCTCGAGAGGCTTTCAAGGAAACACGAGCACAAATCACATCTCCTCTCTTGATCACTTTTCCTCTTCTGAGCAAAATCTGTGGCAGAGAGAGGAAGACAGGGAAGAAAAGCATCGCAGCTGCCCTTCCTGCACAACCTCAAAAAATTACGCTGAAATTCCAACCCCTCTGGCATCGGAACGGCTTTCCATGCCCACATGTGTTGTCATGCTTCCCTCACACCTGTGGGGCAATCCACAGCTGGTTTCTACCCCAAAACAGGGCTTTCCATCCCAAACTGCTCTATTTCCATGCCATGGCCACCTGCATTTCATCCCCTCCTTGCTCACAGGTCACCAGAGTCCTGTTACCTGCACTCAGGTCACACCTCACACTCCCCCCACAGAGACTTTTTCACTGCTCTCTTTAGTGCTGGGCCCGTGAAGGTGTTGACACTTGATTTTACGGACCTGGTTTGCTCCTCCCACTGTGGCAATTCCAGGGCAGAGGCATTTAATTGGTCACCAAATGATTTCAGCTCATTTTCCTGTGCGGTCTCAAGTGCTCGGTGGCACACCGGGGCCTTCAGTCTGAAATCCAGTGTCCCAGTGACCAAATCCCACCAATCCCTCAGGACAGGAAGGGATGGCGTGCTAAAGACACCAAAATCCCTTGGACAGGGAGAAAATCCATTGTTACATCCGCCCGTCCCTCTCAAGCTCTGTCTGGAGATCTGGAGAAGCAGCAGATCCCAACCTGTGCTCAGTGAGAGGTGCTCATAACTGGTTGGGAAGGGCTTGTTTGGGGGTTTGATCTCCCTTGAATATGCTCCAAAATCTGCATTTGAACCCCTAAGTTCTGCAGAAGGGTGGATAGCAGAGGGCAGACATTTCCTTGGGAGCAATCCCTTGTTTTGGCCGGGAAATGGGAGCAGCAGCCCGGTGAGACTGGATGCAGGGAGGAAGGAGCAGGATGCTGCTCCCCGGGAGGGATCCAGGCCCTGTCGTCTCCCCCCTCGGGGATACCTCAGGCTTTTAAAGCTGAGCAAACACAGGGATGGCACTTTTCCAAAGCTGAAGCGTCAGCAACACCTCGTTATAAATGCTCCATTGCCCAGGGCTGCAAACGAAGCCCGGCACTGCGTCGGTGTGGTGGGGGTCAGCTCTGGGCTGGCAAAGCGTGCCCCAGCCCGGCCGTGCTCCAGCTCTGAGGTCAGACTCAGCCCCAGCAGGGTGCGGTTCCAGGGATGGATCCCGATGCTGGGATCCTAAACTTGCACATCGAACGAGAAAAATGGTTTAGTGGTGAGCACGGTGCTGCTGCTGCTTTGACTTGGTGATCATAAAAGTCTTTTCCAAACTTAACGGTTCTGTAATTCCATGAAATCGCTCTGCTGGAGTCCTGTGCTGCCCGTTTCATTCCTGTGAGGGTCCAGAAGGATTTTGGAAAGAGCCGAACATTCAATCCAGCTGTTGCATCACCACCTGTGGCACAAGGACCACAGACTCGGGATGCTCAGAGGTTGCCCCACCTGGAAGCCGCCCCTCACTGAGTTTTGTGGTTGCTGGATTTATTCACAGCCTTTTCTGGGTGCAACAAACCCTCCCCAAAGTCTGCCCTGGCTTTCCTCGCTGCGAGTCTTTGCTTGGATGAGGTTTTTGGAGCAATTCCTGCAAACCCGCAGCTTTGCTTGGGCCACCAGCAGGAATTTCTCCACCAGGAGGAATTTCTCACCCCTGCCATCGTCCTCCAGCAAACCCAGCCCTCCTGTAAAGCCCAGGAGTGGCACAAGGCTGTGTCCCTCTCCCAGCATCTCTGCTTGGGAGAGCTGCAGCACCGGGGATGGATCAGGTGGGAAAGGCCCCACAGCACGGAGCAAAGCGGGGTCAGAATGGTCCCAGCCCTTGAACTGGGATCTGCCTGTGGTGCCCTGCATTTATTTGGGGAAAGCTGGGCCCGGTGAGTGCTGTCTGAGGCAGCTATCTGGTCAAAGGCCTGCGGGGAGCCGGCAGATAGGGCGGGTTAACGTTTAACCCGCGGGACTGTAAAGCAGCCGGGGCTGCTGAACCTTTGGAGTTTGATATGATGATTAGGGAATAACCGCAGTGACACGTCGCAAACTCCCCACAATCAGGGAGACCTCTTTCCCCGGGGGCCATCTCCAAAATTGCTCAGGTAGGCGGCTGCTCGTGGCTCTGGGGTTTGGGGGAGCGGGACTGGCCGTGTGGAACGGGGCTGCCGGTGGGGTTGGCGAGGAGCGGCTCCATCGGGAGCTCCCACCCCGACAGTGCCCCGGCATCGGACTCACACCCCGGAGCTGCCCTGCACCAGCAGGGCTGGACTGAGGGGCCGGGACCCCCCGGCTGGCCCCACAGAGCCCCGCACCCCTGGCTCTGGGTTTGGGGTGAGCAGGGTGGGCACAGAAGGGCTCCCCAGGGGCCTCGGTGGGGTTTCTGCCTGGCAAAGCCGTGGAAAGAGGGGGTTTTCTGCTTTTCCTCCTGGCCTGAAAAGCCAGGCCAGACAAGGCGGAGGGGGAGGAGGGATTTTCCCTGCCATAATTCGCTCTGGATTTGTTAAAGCGCAACTTTCTGGGGCTTAATCATTAGAGATCTTTCCAGCCGACTCGGGATCCCTCCTTCTCTTTGCCACAGACCCGTCTCCCTAGCGAAGGCAATCGCTGCTCCTAAAACCCCCTCTGTTTTCCCTGATCCCTTCCAGCTAGCAGGGGTAGTTTCTGCCCAGCACGGAATGCTCCTCCCAGGCTCTTTCCCTCGCTGGAATAGGAGTTTCGAGTGGGAGCAGGCAGGGGAGGATGGATGGTTTCAAAGTGTCCGGCACATGGGGATGCAAATAAAGAAGGAGGGAAGGAGGCCGGGCTCAGCATCACAGAGGGGCTTTTTGGGGGGCATTTGAGTGCATTTGGTGGCGGAGCTGCAAAAGCTGTGCCCAAGAGGAAAGGGATTCCAAAGGGAGAAGCAAAAGGGGCCGAGCAAAAAACGTGCCGGATGAGGCATGAAATGTTTGCTCCAGGCTCGTGTGCCGCAGCGCTTTCACACTGCTCCCAATTTCTCCTGCTCTCCTGCAAACGCCTGTGGGTTCCCACTTTGTGTGGAGCCACCTGAGCTGCAGAACAACCCCCCACCCTGGGAAGCCAAGGGACGGACGAAAGCCTCGTGCGGCGTTGCTCAATCGGACTCCGTCCCTCAGCGTGTCGCCCCAGCAAGGAGCTGGGGCAGCTCACAAGGCTTCCAGTTCTGGGGAAGAGAATGGAGAACGCCTGGTGTTCATGGGTGTAGAGAAAAGAATATCTATTGCTTGGAGCCTGGAGGGAGGGGAAAAAATCCCCAAAACATTGATAAGCCTAGAGGAAAATAGTTCCTCTAGTGACCAGTTTGGGTTATCAGGGGAAGGAGTGAATATCACTAGCCAGTCTTTCCAGAGGTGGTTATTCTTCAGGAGGAGCGGCTGGTCTGAGGGGGCCCTGGCACAAAGCAGCCTTAATGAGATGTGTCCAAGTGGCTCAGCACAGTCAGGTGGGTATTGATCCTGTGGGATAAACGCGGGTTCGTTGTCTCCTTCATGGAAGCAGGAACCGGCTTTCCCCGAAAAGGCTGCAGAGGGGCAGGCTCTGCCCTCAAGCACCACCTGTGCTCCCCTCAGCAGAAATCCTGCCGTGGGAGACGTCCCTTGGCTGAGGAAAGAGACTCTTCCTTTCCCAAATAACCCCAAAGCGAAGCAAAATTTTCCACATTTTTGGGGGTAAAATCTTCTGAATTCATCTTGCTCCCGGATGGATGGAGCAAAGTCAGAGGTGTTGAGGAAGCCACATAGAAGTGGTCATGGAGAGGTGGAGTGGTGTCATAATAGGTTTGTTTCTTGTTGCTGTGGGCTTGCAAGGCATAAAAGGACCTTTTCTTGCCTTGGCACTTCCAAATTTTAGCAGAAACCTGAAATAAATGGGAGTGGAGAGAGGAAAAGCAGACCCAGGGATACTCTGATTTCAGGTAGAAGCAGAACCTTCCTTTTCTTGATGCTGTGACCACGATAACTTGGTGGTATTGTCAAAATTTCATCAAAAATGGGGATGAAATAGGAAATATGGATAGTTAGCATTTCCAAAGGTATTAATTTCAATTTAAACTTCTGAACAAAATGCAACTTCCCCCCCTCCTTTCATTTTTCCCTTTTCTTTTTCACATGGTGGCCTTTGTTAATGATAATCCATTTTAAGGGCAAATCCCCGAAACTGGTTGGATTCCAGAACTATTATTTCTATGAAGTGTGGCCGGGTTGATCCTTTTCTTAAAGCAGTGCTGAAAACAGTGCCTGAATTTGCTGCAGCCATTCACATTTCCCATCAGCAGCCACGGAAGGGGGGTTTTCCCCCTGTGAGGGCGGATTTGCTAATTGATTCCTGGCTCGGGGAACAAAGGAGGAGAGAAAGTAATGGTTTTTCCTCTGGGTGACAGGAGTTCTCCTCCTTTCAGGTAAAAACATATCCCAGCACCCCGGCGCTGCTGCAAGCACTGGGGCTGGTGCCTGGAAGAAGGGGAAAGGGCTGGAATGCCAGCAGGTTACAGAAATAAAGCATCCCCCCATGATTTGTATCCTGGAAATAGCCTGGATGCCCTGATGGACACCAGGGGACGTGGTTTGGTGGTGGGCCTGGCAGCACTGGGTTAAATAACTGGACTCGATGATCTGAGAGGGCTTTTCCAACTTAAAAGAATCTGTGATTCCATGAGCTGGACCCTTGGGTGGCAGAGGTGGAAAAGTGCCCTGTCCTAAAAAGTCTTTAGGTGTCCTTAGGCCAAGGGAGGCAGGAGAGAAGGAGGGAGAGAAGAAGAGCTTGGAAAATCGCAGGGTGGAAAGCCTGTTTTCCTGGGCTTGGGGTTTGCTGTGTTGGGATTTATGCCTCTTGAAAAAGAGGTGTTTGCTGTCCCCATGCCGCAGGAACCCCGCTGATGGGGGAGAGCTCTTTAGCCTGGAAATGAGCTGTGAATGACGCTGGGCTGGGGATCGGTGGGTGCGAAGGAACTGCTCCGAGCGGGGCTGCCAAACCCGGGGGTGCCGGGGGCTGTCCGCGTGTGCGCCCAGCCCTGAGCGCGCAGAGCTGTCCGGCCCTGGCCTCCTCTGGAATCAGGAGTGGGGCTTCCAGGGACTTGGAGCCACCCTGGGGTGGGGGTCTCCAGCTGGACCCCACTTCTAGCGGAACCAGCTCTGTGTGAGTCGGGGCATCCCTGAGGATGGGCATCCTGCTGCTCTTCCATGGGGAAGGGCTGTCTCCTTGGGTCAGGCTGGGCTTTCTCCAAAGGCAGGGATGTGTGGAAGCACCCGGCACGGTTAAAGCCAGATCCTCGTTAACAAAGCCCCCCAGAGCCCGGGTTTTGCAGCAGGCTGTGTTTAGTCCTTCATGGCAACCTCGGATGCTCCTGCTCCCTGATTCCGAGCGGATTGCTTCAGCATGTCCTGGAGTGCACCAGTGTCTAGACACGCTGGTCTGAGCCTGCAGGCTTTGCAGGGTGCCTTACGAGAAGAGCCCAGAGGAGCTCGGCTGTCTCATCTAATAAGGCAGAAGGCAGAGAGGGATATTGCTCCTGCTGGAAAGGCACCAGCCACGGAGATGTTCTGTTCCCATCCATCCGCCAGCCCCGAGGCTTGTGCGCGCTGCTCGGCGTGAAAGCATCCCCGGGAGGGAGGGAGACCTTCCTGGAAATCCCTCCTCCCTGCAGGAGAGGATGCGTGGCCTTAAAGGATCCACGTGCAAACGCATCCAAAGCAGCAGCCGAGCAGGCATCCAGCCTGGCAGTGCTCAGGCCAGGCTCTAAGGGCTGAGAGAGACCCACCCACCCACCGAGAGCTGCAATTTGATCCCTCAATTCCCTGATGAAACCAGGGTGCTCCAAAAGCGGAATATAAGGGGCCGCATTTGCGGTGCAACAGAGCTTTCCCCTATAGGGTGGATATAGGGTGGATATAGAGTATGTGTGCCCAGGCCGGGGAGGGTGCAAAACCCAGCTGGATTTTCACTGGGGGTTTTTTTGAATGCTCACTTTCTCTGTTCTGAAGCAGCCTGGGAAAGGCTCCAAGTGGTTTCTGCACAGCACGGCAGCGTGCTAACCCTGCCCCGCGCCTGCTGAACGCCAGCTCCGGAGGAGGCAGCGGGCACAGACACCACAAACATCGGCAGCGTTTTGTTGCTGCCCTCAGAAGGGTGAAACAAACCAATAACTGGGCTCCAGCTGCTGCAGAAAACACTCATTTGGGAATTAGAGACGGGAGGGAGCTGCGGCACTGGATAATCCATGTCCCAGCCCCTGCACGCTGGTAGTGATTAAAACACTGGAGAACCTGGGAGCGTGGGAAAAAATTGAAATGAAATCAGAAGAGCCTCACCAACCACTGCATTAAATAGCCCCAAAATCTGGCACTGCAGAGGAGCCTCTGTTTCCAGCTGTTTGAGTCACAGCCTCTGGATCTCGGTGTGGCAGAGCCCGAGTGACACGAGGCTGAGATTCCCCAAACTCCCGGGCTCCTGCCCCGTTTTTGGTGCTGGGAATAATCCGTTTTAAATGGAAAGCAGCTGCTTAAGTCTTCCAGGGCACAAAGGCAGGGGAGCACAGGGCAGGTAATGTCCGAAGGCAAAGCAGGCTGCCCCGAGCCTCGGCCCCTCCCTCAGTGAGCCTCAAAAGCAGCACGTGCTGCTGAAAGGGGTTGGTGTTGGAGCTGGGTACTGGAAAAGGCTTTTCCTGTTATTCCCACAGAGCCGTGACTCCCTCAGAAAATCAGCTGTGACCAGACAGGCTGCACATCTTTGCCTGCATTTCTGTACGTGCAGTGCTCGCCTTGTGTGCACCGAGGGACTGCTGTGCAGGGGGGTTGTTTGGGGTCTCCTCCCCAAATTCCGGCAGCAGCTCGGGGTGCAGGCACAGCAATCCCCTCCCTTCCACCCTCCTACTGCTCTG
>VZTA01000137.1:62430-116380 GCA_013398855.1 Mohoua ochrocephala | reverse complement strand
CCCCCAGCCCACCCCTCCCAGCCCCTTTTGGCCCTGTGTGCTCCCCAGGCGAGCCTGAGAGTTCTCACCTTTCCTTACCTCCACCTTTCCACAATAAAATGCAATTTTAGGCAATAACAACCGTTTGGGGTGACACAATTTAACATTTTCCCGCATGAAGTCCTTGGTCCCACTGGCCTCCAGCTCTGGCTGCAGGGAGCTGAGGAGAGAACTGGGTTTGCTCTGGCTGCTGTTCAGCATCAGCCTGAGGCTTCCAGCTCAGCCTTGCACCTCCAGACCCTGTTTGTCTGCCTGGAGCACACAAACGGATTTTGGACAAGCTCAAAGCTCAGCATTCAGGAAAAACAGGGAATCACCAGTAGAGAATCCATCTTATAAATGTCCCTTTCCCAGTGTGTAGCCCAAGTCAGATTCAGATTTCAGTTTTATGATGTTTTCAGCTCAAACCCAACCAAACAATCTTGAATCAGCCATGACCTAAAACTGCAGCTCTGGTTCGAAATGTCTGAACCCAAGGTTGTTCCAGCCCTGAGCTGAGCTAAGATCTGAAGCTCTCCCATGTTCTTTATTTTCAAAAATAAAGATAGGCCCAATTTGGAGCTAGGTCCTGTTTCCCACAGAGTGCTGGACATGGCTGGTGCAAGGTTCCAGTGTCAGCTCACGCAAGGCCTGAAGGACTCGTGTATTTGGTGTAGGATTTGGCATAATAATAATTACATTCTTTTCCTCCTGAGACACCACCGAAAGGCTACAAATTCCCTCTGCATCTCCCCAAGATCTGACTGTGGGTTTCAATGCTATTTATTTCCATGCAGCAAGGGGGATATTTCTGCTTTTTCCATGGTCTCTGCTGTTCTGTTTTGGTTTTATCTCCGAAATAACTGATTTAGGAAGAGCGACCCGCTAAACTTTCTCAGGAGGGTGGACTTTCTCCTCCCAGCCGTATTAATTGATTTAATTTATCTTAAATTTGATTGCAGTGAGCACCCCTAATTAACCTGATTTTTTGCTGATAATCACTCCCAATGGAATCAAATCACAAATCCGGGGATGGATTGACCGGCACACAGAAAGAAGCCGCCCTCCGTGCGTTAATTCAGCGAACGGGATATAATTTGATCCAGGTAGGAATTCACGGTCCCATCCTTTTGTGCAGTGTCCAGCTTCGTCCTGAAGCTTCACCGGGGGCGTGAGCAGCGAATCCATGCTCCTGAATCACTCCTTGCTCGTTCCATTTTCCCTCTGTTTCTCTCTTGTGTGGTCCATGCTGACCATCACTGCGTTGTCTTTCACGAAGTGGGATCTTACTCCTCCAGGAATCTGTTGCTTGATGCGAAATTATGATAAGGTGAGGGAAGAGCAACCCTGAGCACTGCTAAATGTTGGGAAAGGTCGGGATTGGTGTCTCAAAGCCAAAGAAAACTCACTGAGCAAAGTTTCAGAGGAGGGATGAGGTGGGAGGTCCAGCACGTCACCTTGTGTGCGGATCCTTGCACAGGTACACGGGAGGCGGGTGCCTCACCTGCCCCGAGGTTTGCTCCCAGTTTAGGCCCCAAGGTCTCCAAGATCCAAACCTGCCGTGGTTGGGGCAGGTGGAGCCTGGGCACGACCTTCAAACCCACCTGAGAAAGCCTTTCTTGTCTGACACGACCGAAACAAGCTGGGCCTTGGAGAGCACCGGGCACCGTCATGCCCGGCCTTGCATCCCGGAAGGAGGAACTGGGAACGCTGGATTTTAGGCAGGTGGAGGCTGTGAACTTTGCCTCGCTTTGCATGGCACTAGAGGGCACAGCAGCCCCAAGCAAAACCTGAGGTTCCTGGGAAAAAGCACATCCCAGGAGCAGGCCAGCAGCTGCGTTTGGTGCCCTTGAGGAGCCTTCCTGCTGTACCTGACCCGTGAGATAAGGGGCTTGTCCGTGTCCGTGGCTTTCTTAGAACCACAGGGGTTGGGAGGTTCCTTAAAGCCCAGCTCATTCCAGCCCCATGCCATGGGCAGGGATGCCTTCCACTGGCCCAAGTTAATCCAAGCCCTGTCCAAGCTGGCCTTGGAATTATCCAGGTGTTCTGTTTTTCCTACCATCATATCTGGCTATAGCTCATTCCTGAACCACAGATTTCAGCCCCCAATCCCCCACACGCTTCAACATCTTTCTCTTTTCTTTCTCTTCTTTCTCTTCTCTCTCTTCTTCTTTCCTTCTCCATTCCAACCTCTCTGTTTTATCTTTTTCTTTTCCTCATCTCTCCTCACTTCCCTGTACCTTAGGGATTTTTCTTCTAACTTGTCTGTGAGTGCACCCAAACGTCTTCTCCCTCAGTGCACACCTGGCTCCTTCATCTTTGGGAAGTGGCTGATGCCCACTCGCCCTCCAGGCACCTTGTCAAGAAGGGTTTGTTGAGGTGCTGCCTTCCAGCTACAAAGCCACTGCGAATTGAGGGAAGGCTTTATTTCTTGCTGTGCCCCCTCACACACCAGCTCAGACTTAAGTTCAAGTGTCCCCAGGACTCCATCACTGCTGAAAACAGTGGAAATCCAGGAATGAGCATGGATAATTCAGGGCCTGTTCTAGGCTCAAGAAAACCAAAAGGGTTTGTGGCATATTCCTATTTTCCCGTAAGGATCCCTGCTTGTTTACGTTCCTCTTAAATCAGCTGTACAAGGCATTCGCTTGCCTGGAATAATCCCAGAGTGGGAAGTGACTAAAGAAATGGTCAGGGAGCCAAAAATGGAAAAATTCATGGAGCCCCAGCTCCTCTGGGAGCAGGGAGTCACTGTAGGGAGAGGGAAGGAGAGATGGGGGAGGGAGGGAGAGAAGGCAGGAAGGCAGGAAGGCAGGAAGGCAGGAAGGCAGGAAGGAAGGAAGGAAGGAAAACGAGAAATACAGGAAATATGATTAAAAATAGGAGAGGAGAACAGAGACACACTCATCTAGCAAAGACATTCTAAAAAGGAAATACTGACTGGTCTTCACATCTTTGAATATTATTTGGGGCCAAGATTTGCTCCCTGCCAGAAGGAACTCCTGGGTAGGCAGGTGGAAAAATATAAGAGAAATTATAAATTTTGCAAGCATTCCATGACCCAGCCCACAGCTAACACACAGCCCATGGAGATCCCCTCCCAGAGCCAGGAGGATTTCCATTTCCCAGGGAGTTACCTGACTGTCTGCACTTGGACTTCAGGAGTACCCCAGCCCTGGCAGCGGGACCCTGCGTTATCCCGATGAATCCGTGAGGAGCGGATGGGAAGGAGGGTGTCTGCCTCAAGGGTCCTTCCCAGAGAAGGGGGTGGTTTGATCCATGTTTAAAAACCGACAGCTGAACCTCTCTTTTCTTTTTGTCCACGGCAGGAAAATGGGCAGAGGAAATATGGGGGACCACCACCGGGCTGGGACGGCCCTCCACCGGAGAGGGGCTGTGAGATCTTCATCGGGAAACTGCCCCGAGACCTCTTTGAGGATGAGCTTATCCCTCTCTGTGAAAAGGTGAGGCTTGATGGCAGCTGATCAGTCAGAGATGGTCAGAGCTGTGTTTTGGGGCTGACCTGAGCTGATGCCAAGGCCAGGTCGGGCAGGGCTTGGAGCAGTCGGGTCGATGGAAGGTGTCTGGCCCATGGAATGGGAACTGGGTGGGCTTTAGGATCCCAGTCCTCTTTAACTGCTCCCCCCTTGCTGACAAATCCCTCTCGCTTGGCAGATTGGCAAAATCTACGAGATGAGGATGATGATGGACTTCAATGGCAACAACAGGGGCTACGCCTTCGTGACCTTCTCCAATAAACAGGAGGCCAAGAATGCAATAAAGACACTCAACAACTATGAAATCAGGTAAGAGTGGCAAGCACCCCCACAGCAACTCTAAATCACACATATCTCTCTATTTTGGCACGTAAGGGATATTTTTCCTGGCCCAGAGCAAAGTTATTTAGATCGCTGAGTTTTGAGGGGAAATCTCCTCTTGCCTCCCTGTGCAGGCACTGCTCGATAAAGTCAACATCTTTCACAGGAAATTTCTTCCTCACAAAAACAAAACCAACAAAAAAATCTATCAGAACATTGGAAAAAAATATTCTGCTTTGGATCAAATTAACTTTCCCCTAACCAGTGCTGTTTATTATGTTCCCCTCAGGTTGTTTGTTGTTGATTTATTCTATTCACAGTCTCCCTCGTGACAGATTCTGCAGATATGTTCTGGGAGATGGAGCAGTTGCAAAAAATGGTGAAATAGGATGGAAACCGATTGGCAAAACAGTGACATTTCCTAATAGAAAGGAACAGAAAAAGCCCTCATGTTTGTGACTAAAAATTGGGAACAAAACACCCAGAAATCAACAACAGATGGGCCCATCAGTACGTGTTGGTTGGATTTCAACCACACTAAATGTTTTTTGCCAGTTCAAAGTGGGACGAGTTGATGCCTTTGCTTAAAAACCTTTTGGGATGAACCTTTTGGGAGAATTCTGGCAATCGTACAGCTTTCATTTTTGCTTTTAAGAGGAATAGATGGGTGGTGAACTGCTTTGAGCAGATCACAAGGCACATGGAGGGCTTGGAGATGTCACTTGTAGCAGAGGTTGGAAGGTCTTAGGGGTCAGGCTTCGTCCACCTCCACCTCCTCCACTTCCCTCCCTGGTTCCAAAGACTCCTCTGAAGAAGTTTTGCACTTCTCCAGACCTGTAAGAGATGGTTGGACCCCGCAGTGGTGAATAAAGGAAGTTTTTACTTCGGGGTCTTCACGACAGCCGGCATCAGCACATCCCCAAATGGTGCCTCTCCATGGCAGGGGATGTTCTTCCCCCAGAACCTCAGCCACGAGCCACTGGTGAACACAACAAGTCCTGGCTTATGCTGGTGACAACACAGGGACCTGGGGTGGGGTTGCAGTTGCCCGGTGGCAGCAAAAGGGAGAATCTCAGGAAGGAGAAGCAGAATTTGGCTTGGGCTTCTCCCTCAAATCCTTCATTTCAGCTGCGCTGCCTGACTTTGATGTCAGAGTCAGCAGAGTGGCAGCTTTTGCACTGAGTGAGGCCACCGGAATATCCCAAAGAGCCGCTGCCACTGAAGCCTTGTGTTTGGCCTCATGTTTTGGGACAGAAGAGGGGCTTTGTTTTAACCCTCCCCTCTCTTGGCTCCTGACCAAGCAGCTCTGTCTTTGCAGGAACGGGAGGCTCCTGGGGGTGTGTGCCAGCGTGGACAACTGCCGCCTGTTCGTGGGGGGCATCCCCAAGACCAAGAAGAGGGAGGAGATCCTAGCAGAGATGAAGAAGGTCACAGACGGCGTCGTGGACGTCATCGTCTACCCCAGCGCAGCCGACAAAACCAAGAACAGGGGCTTTGCTTTCGTGGAGTACGAGAGCCACCGGGCAGCAGCCATGGCCAGGAGGAAGCTGCTCCCAGGTCAGCAGGGGTGGGGAGGGGTGGCTTCAGCTCGGGGGTCACCTCGTGCTGTGGTGGCGACGTCTCCAGGGGAGCTGGGAATCCAAGGAAGTGAACGTGGCTGCGTTTTCTGCCCTCGGAGAGCAGTTTTCTGCTGGAGACACCCGGAGCCAGGAGGTTCCCCGGCACGCCACGGGGTGCAGGGTGTGGGATTGGCTCCAGCTCCTGCTGCAGCACCATGCTGATGATCCGTGCTCGTCGTGCAGGAGCTTGGGTTTATTGAAAATCCGTCCAGATGGATTTAGCTGCATGTATCCATTCGGCTCTGCTGTGGGATGTGCTCTGTCCTGTGCTCGTCTCGGGTTAAACACAAAGCAGAGCCTCGATTATGGCCTCTCGGGGAGAATCACGCAGGAAGGCATCCGAGAGCACATTCAGGCTGGAGAGTGGACTGAAAATTGATATTTTGGCAAAAAAACTTGGAAGGAGGAATCGCTTTAGAGTAAATCTCTGAAATTCAGCTCTGGGGGACAGCCAAAGAGCGTTGTGAAGGAGAGAGAGGTTTGGCAGGTATTAGGTGAAGGAGTGGCTTAACCTGAAGTGCATTTGCAGGGATTTCACCAATTTTCTCTCGCTTTCTTATGTTCCTGCACTGCCTTGTTGAACACAGCTCACTTGCTGGGGAAAGCATCCAACAAACCTTGGGGTTTGAGATTTGCTCATAACCACCAACCTTCTTTCAGCTGTTTTGTGCAACAGCCCATGAAATAGCCTGCACAATTTAAATTCTTTTTTTTTCCTTCTTGTGAAAAAAAAGAAACATGATTTTGAGCAATGAATTCGCTTTGCTATTGGGAGATATCTCGCACTGACAGTTTTTCCTTTTATTCTGCGTTTTCTGCTTCTGTTTAAGCATCTCCCTGATGGTGGGAGCACATTCTGTGCTTCAGCACGACTTTTCCATGGATTTTATGAGGAAAAGGAAGGCGGGAGCAGGCAGAGCACTCAAAATCCTGAGCAAAGACAGCGAGGCAGATGGAAGGAACTCAGAGGCCTGAGCAGACACGGGCAATGCATGAGGGATTTCCAGTTTAGGGGCATCTCAGTAAACAGTTTAGGGAATTCCAAAGGCATGAGCAGGAGCCAGAGTCTTCTGATGTCTCAAGCATACGGCAGGAACTGGATAAAACTTCCAAGCCAGAGCTGAATGTGTCTCCAGCTGATGTGAGATTGAATATCACGATCAAGATGCTTCCTTTAAACCGAACCTCGCTGCTCTTCGAGGGAGCTCTGTAGAGGAAGTGCTCAAAAACGGAGAGTTTTTGTAAAAAATTCAATTTTTGTCCTGTCTCCTGGCTAAACAAGAGGGTGGAGATAGACTGGGTCTCAGCAAGAGGCACCAAGCTCCTTGCTGCAAGTCAACCCGTTCATTATTTCCACCCTTGAACTGAAAGCAGCAGCTGAGAAAGGGGCACAGAGGCGTGAGCAGCCCTGCCTTTATCTCTGCCCCTGCCAGCTCAGATCTGTGCAGTGCTGAGCCGAGCAGCAGCTCAGCCTCACTCCACAAATCCCAGCTCATCCACGAGGGGTTCGGGGGGAACAGCACCTTTCCATTCAGTTTGATCATTTACGCTCCCAAGAAGCCTCCAAATTCTGTCCTCACCCTCTCATTTTGGAGCTCCCACTCCTTCTTAAATGGGTTGTGCAAGCAGAGGTGCCTTTTTAGATCTGGAAAATCTGCAGGGTTTTCTTTGTCCCCTCAGCTGCAAATGAGTGGTTTAGGTCACTTAAAGAATCACCCGCGAGGTCTGAGCAAAAGCAGGTTCAGTATAAATTTGTGAGGGCACCACAAGGTTTGATGGCAAGGGTCACTCTAATCCTTTACTGTACAGATAAAGCAGAGAAAGAAAAATCAGATTAAAGCAATCTCGGATGATTCATGTGGAGACCAGGGCGGCAAAAGGGTGAGGAGGGAAAAGGTAAGGGATTCAAAGGATTGAGTTCCGGCAGAATAAACCCCCTTATCAAACTCAGCCTCAGACTGGCTCAGCAGTTTAGGTCCAAATAGTTTATTATTCATAACAATATCTAATCATGGTTTATTTGCAAAACAATATCTAATCAACTCAACACTAGCAGCTCTTAATGAATGGACTGATTTTACACCTTTAATGCGATTCAATGGAATTTTCTAGAAGCGCAACAGAACCATAAATCCGACTTAACCAAAATTTAACTTAATGGCACACCTGAAATGGCAACCTTGGTAATACACATGCATGCAGACATAAAGAAATATGGACCTGTGAAACTTCCCCTCGAGTTCAGTGAAAGTCTCCTGTCAGGTGCCTTTGGATCTGGAGCTGAGCCTTGAGGAGGGGGCACACCAGCCCAACTCCATCATCAGCATTCAGCAATGGGATTTATTTATTTATTTATTTATTTATTTATTTATTTATTTTCCTTGCCTGCCCCTCAGCAGCTCAGTCCAGTGCACACAGAGCCCCCGGGTTTGTCCTCCACACCCACACCCTGGTTGATGCCCCGGGACTTTTTGTGTCCCTCCTTTCTTCTGCTGCAGCTTCACCCAAACGAATTCAAACACACGCAGAGACATTCTTGCTTTTGCTCCTTTATTTCATTGCCCTGGGACTTCAGGATCCCTGTTCTGGTATCGAGGGAATGAAACTTTGGCGGCCAAAAGGGATTTTTGTGCGTGCATTAAAATATTTCCCTCTAGGGAGCACTCCAGGGTATGAAGGCTTTAAGTGAATTATTCCATGTTTTCATTTCTTTCGGTTCTGGAGGCTCCCAAGGTGTTTGCAGGAGGACATTCCAAGTGTGACCATCTGCTTTTGGGAGGGAGCTGATGCAGCAGCAGTGCTTTGGGCTAGGAAGGCTTTTTTTTAGGTTGTGTTTGTAGAATTTGGCCTGTCCTACTGTGCAATAGAGCGTGAGCAGGATGAGAGGAAGCACAGCCCCCCAGAACTGACCCTGCCCCTTCCCTCACAGGAAGGATCCAGCTGTGGGGACACCCCATCGCCGTGGACTGGGCAGAGCCGGAGGTGGAGGTGGATGAGGACACCATGTCCTCCGTGAAGATCCTCTACGTGAGGAACCTCATGCTCTCCACCACCGAGGAGACCATCGAGAAGGAGTTCAACAACATCAAACCAGGTGGGAACCCGCCGGTGCCGCGCCTCCTAAATGAGCGCTGCAAATGGAACTCTGTCTGCGTTCCTAAAATGCCAAAAGAGATAAAAATAGCTGGTTTTTCTGCTGTGAAATGTTCGGGTGAAATGCCACAAAAATTGTCGCCAGGCTGAAGGCTCCCACCCAAAACGCTCCCACCCAAAACGCCATCCCATTAAGGGCTCCTTAATTCCCAGCTACAGCCACCACGAAGGAGGATGGCTGGCAACTGGGAGGGACCCGAAATGCTGCATGGGGATGCTTTGGAATCATCCAGTCTTTCTTAAAAAGAGCTGGTGAGGCAGCTGGGTGACTTCAGCATTCTTCTGTGGCAGGGGCTGGTGATAAAAATAGAGCGATTTGATACAAATCCTTTTTATCTGATCTATCTAAATTCTGAACGCATTTTCATACATCCCCCCCAGTCCTCGTGTAAATTGGTGAATAATTAGTGCCTTACATTTAATTCAATATTCCTTTGTGGCGTATCTTACATGCACTCAGGGTGAGATTTTTCAAAAAAAGCAGGGAGATTAGTTGGGAATAAAAATCCTGCTGGCTTTCAAAGGAGATTTCACTTCTGAGTTACTCCAGCTTTAGGAAATTCCACCCAAAACCAACAAAGTAAAAATAACCCATTTCTGCAACTCTGCAAGCCACACAGTCCATTAGGCATTAGGAGCTGATGCTTGGCAATGTGAAATCTCCTTTCATCTCATTCCTGTTAACTTCCTTCTATTAATTTTTTAAAATACGCTGCAGAGCTTCATTTTCCTTCCACCAACTTCTCATTTCTGCCCCGTTCGTGCCTTTTTCCGGACTAGGCTGCAATGCAAAGGTCTTCACGAGGTTTCCTTGTGTCCTTCCAGCATTTCTGGCTCATCCTTTTAAGCCACCGTCGAGCTGTCGCAAACCCCATTTTACCCCCGAGTTAAATTTATGTTATCCCACTCTCTGAACTGTTTCCTTCTTTTATTTACCCAGTTTTGCTCCCGAGCTTTGAACAAGCTCACACTCCCCAGAAACACATTTGTGGCCTCTCGACACTTTGGTAACAGTCATCTGCTTTGCTCCTAAGAAGTTTTCCACTCTTAACAACAGAAGTTCTGCATCATCTTTGGTTTTTCCTTTATTATTTCAGTGTTCAGGTTGGAATTATTTTTTTTTTAATGGGCAGCTTTTATTTTGGTGGCTAAAATCAGGAATGGGTGTGTTAAAGCAGCAAAACTTTCAGCTTTGGGGAGAGAAAATGCAGTCAAAGTTCCAGTGAGGTCAAAAAAGGCAGCAAGGATCTGAAATGATTTGTTGCCCTGCCTTGGTTCTCTGCCTCACTCATCGAGCCACATTTCAGCACCTCTTACCCGAAATTACCTTGGGTCCGGGGCAGTAAGAAGCTGTCTCGACATCAACAAGTCTCCCAGTAAAAAATGATCCTGAGGTCTCCATGCCACAGCAACTGCCACATCCCTGAGGACTCCACAGCCCGGAGCAGGAATGCTGCTTGGGCTCCTCGAGCTGGGGTCTAGTACAAGAATCAGCCCTTAAATCTGTGCCGAATTCCCAGCCCGATGACTCCTGTAGAGATGTCTCACTGAAGAGCCCTGCCCTTGCTCCCTGGGGATCCCACCAAATTCCTCCTGCCTGGTCGAGCTCCCAGCAGGAAGACTGTGCTCTCCCAGCGTGCTGGAGGCACAACGCTCCCTCTGATGTCCCATGGATGGGCTCTCCCTGGAGCTGACCCACGGGTGGGTATCCCATTGCTTTGCCCAGCAGAGGCAGAAGCAGGGAAGAGCAGAATGTTTGGCTCAGGGTTGGTGTCCTGGAGGCAGAAGGGGGATATTCAAAACACGGCGAGTCCATTAAAGCTTCCACACAGCATCAGCATATAACTCCCATAACTTCAGGCTTGGAAAATCACCCTCTGTCCCAGAAGGACACAAAGTGCTGCTTTGCCATCCCTGTGTCATTCCAAGACGTGCAGCCTGCTCGGGTTATAGGCTGGGACGGGCTCATTTCGCCCTCTGCAGCTCCTAATGAGTCCCCCCGAACACCAAAGAAGTTCATTTTCTCCTGCATTTTTCTAAGTAAGTGCTTTTTGTGGCAACATGGCATT
The DNA here is from genome assembly GCA_013398855.1 of Mohoua ochrocephala. Lineage (NCBI taxonomy): Eukaryota > Metazoa > Chordata > Aves > Passeriformes > Acanthizidae > Mohoua > Mohoua ochrocephala. The sequence goes on along the minus strand of VZTA01000137.1, from coordinate 105,703 downwards.
TCCCTGTGCACCTGTTCAACTTTAGGAAGTGTCCTGGTTTGAGACAAAAATTCGGAGGAAGGTCTGGGAGGAACGTCCCCTCCACAGAAGGCAGGGTACAGCCACCCCTCCCCCACCAGGGTCAGGAAAAAATTCCTCAAAGGAAAGTGAAAGAAGGGAAAAAACCCCTATTTATTTAACAAACACACAGGAAAAGAATAATGCTAAATAATAAAACCTCTCGCTGTGGAGAGAAAACCTGGGAAGATTTGAGAGTCCTTTCCATGGGTGTGGGCTCTCTCTCTCCCTCTCTCTCCTCTTTGGAGCTGGGTCGGCTCGGGCCCCTCCGGGCCGAGGTGTGAGGGCTCCCAGTGAGGTTCTGATGTTCTGGTGCTCTGAACAGTCCAGAAGAGGAGAAGGAAAAGCCAAAGTCCCAGGGAAACAAAGGAGTTGAACTCTCCGTGTCTCTCCTCCGAGAAAAGGAGCCCAGAGCCGGGGAAAGCAGGAAGGTGCCTCTGCTCTGCAGCAGCAGGAACGCAGGGCAGTGAATGTCCTTGGAGCAAAACTGTTTTGGAAAGTTCCTCTGGCTTTTTTCTTTCTCTCACACCCATTTTAAAGCCACAGAAAGGCACAGGAATCATGTCTGGGCATGGAGCAGGCGATAGGGGATGCACAGCATAAAGTCAGCCCAAGACAGGAGGTAAGAAGCCAACAGAAGGGTTGTTCGGCATCCCTTAGCCGTGTGTCCAAAGGATATTTTGGGGGTTTTACAGGAGGCTGGGCTGGCTGATGTTGTGCTGCCCAAGCCACAGGAGCAGAGAAGATGAGGAATTAAAGAAATGGCCGAAGGCTGTGGCCATGGGGAGCAGGACTGGTGGGGTTATTTTGGAGACAGACTCCTCAGTGCAGAGTACAAGTTCCTGGCAGCAGAGCAGCTGACAAGGGAAAGGGAGAGCTGTGGAGGATGGACTTAGAAAAGAAGAACAAGGAGCCATTTACATTTGAATTACTTTGGGTAAATTGGATGGAAGAAAGATTCAGGCTGGAAGAAAGATTCTGCGGCCCAAGCCCACTCCCAGCAGGGCCAACCCTCAGCTGCAGGGTCTGACTGGAGCCATTTCCAGGCGAATTGGGGCATCCAGGGAAGCCCTGCTGACAGGAGAAAGGCTGTTTCCTAGGGAGAGGCTGTTTCCTAGGGAGAGACCTGCTGCCTCATCAGTCCCAGCCCCTCGCAGCTCCCTGGGCTGCTCTGTCCTGGGCAGGGCTGGCTGTTCGTCCTTCCTGAACATCCTGAGCTGGTGTTTCAGAGAAAAACCTCCTCGTTGTATGGCAGAAGCATCAGCTTTCCTGCAGCTGCCTCCAGTGCATGCACAAAACCAGGGAGATGGGGATCACACGGGGATGTTCCCACAGCTGGTGCATGGTCTGTCGCAGAAGGGAGACACGAGACCAAAAGTGGTGTCCAACAGAATGGTTTGGACAGGAGAAAACCTCTCCAGTTTAATGGGAGACTTACTGGTGTCTGATCCCAAAGCCTTCTAGTTTGCCTTGAAACGCTACAACCTCTATATATAGATTTTCCTGTGGAATATACATCCAAAGAGGTAAGGGGACACTGACCTCTTTTTCTTCTGCCCTTGCTCAGCCTTTGCTCTCCAGGGGCTCACGACCTGACAGAGCTGCTCTTTCAGACCTCTGTTTCCTGACTAATCCCCACTTCCCACTAATATCCCAATGTTTTCCACAGGTGCAGTGGAGAGAGTAAAGAAAATTCGAGACTACGCCTTTGTGCACTTTAATAAAAGAGAACACGCAGTGGAGGCCATGAAAGCCTTGAATGGGAAGGTAACGCTGCTGTAAATGTTAATTCCTGGGGCTTGGGTGCAGTATATTTTACAAAGCCACCTGCTTTATTAGCTCCATACCCTCCCGGAGGTGTTATCCCGATTTTCTCTTTGCTGGTTGCTTTTATGCTCCTGAATTTGTTTTTCAGCAGCTCCGTTGCACACAAACGATTCATTTTGGCTCCTTGTATCTGTGCTAAGTGTTTGCCCGGCTCTAGCTCACTGCTCAGACAAAAAAAAAGGCAGAAAAAGCTGAAAGGAGAACTAGGAAAGGAGGGGTTATGATCCCCCCCGGCTCACACTCACATCCTTGTTCCAGACTGCCAACAAAAACACTGGCAGAGCAGCGTGTGAATGGCAAACTGGGACAAACGAGGTCAGCCCAAACATCTGCTCCAAACTGAGATGCGGATTTGCGAGGAGGCTGCTGAATTTAGCCCTTCTCGCGCCGCATGTAATTCACCGTAAAGCCAGAGCTGTTCCCAAAGAGGTGTTAACCCCGCTCCTATTTTTAGTGCCGCTGCTGTTCTCCCCGGGAGCACATGGAATCTCGCCGGCTCACGAGCTGCTTTGCAGGGAAGCGGGGCCTTCTGAAGGCTTTGCTGAAGGAGCCTCTCCCAGCTGGGGCCAGGGCTGGGTGCTCTCAGGTTAAGCTTTCGCCCAGCCAGTGCCACCTTCCCACCCGCATGAGGGAGATTTGGGGCTTTTTTGGGGTGGTTCCCTCCACCTTCCCATCCCGTTAGGATGTCGGGGCAGTTCCTCCTCGGGTGGGATTTCCATCAAGCACTCTGGACGCTCACCCCTGTGCTTGTGCCGCGCTCTCTCCCCGCCGCCAAGGTGCTGGACGGGTCCCCGATCGAGGTGACGCTGGCCAAGCCGGTGGACAAGGACAGCTACGTGAGGTACACGCGCGGCACGGGCGGCAGGGCCCCGGTGCTGCAGGGGGACTACACCTACACCCTGGGCCACCTGTACGACCCCGCCGCCGCCTACCTGGGCGCCCCGGTGTTCTACGCGCCGCAGGCCTACGCGGCCATCCCCAACCTGCACTTCCCCGCCGCCAAGGGGCTCGGCACCAGGAGCGTCCTCCGGCCCCCCTCCATCCGAGGTAATTCCCCCCACGCCCACGCTCGGCCCAGCGTCTCCTGCAGGGATCGAGCGGCTGCTCCCAGCCGCGTGTCGGTGACGTTGGCTTTGCCCCAGCTCCCGGATCCCTCTCAGAAAGGGATGGAAGACACAGGCTTTAGGCTCCATCTTTCCCAAAGGCAGTCTTCCAGCTGAAAAAAACCCCAACCATTTTCCTGGAAAGAACTTCCAGGTTGCCCTCAGTCCGGTGTAAATAACCCACGAATCCTCCTGGTTTTGCCCCAGCAGGGAAGAGCAAATAAAACACTCTTCCTTTCCCCCCTTCAGAGCCAGCTCCCACAACCAGCCACCACCGCCACCACTATGTTTCCTCTTTGCTTCGAAGGTTGCAGGGAAAATTTTACCAGTCCTGGTGTTTTCTGACCCAAAGCCAAGGAGTTTCCCAAGGAGGTCACGCTGACCTGCTGCAGTGTAGGGAAGCAGCTCTGAAATCAAGCGAGCCTTTGTGTGCTCTGGGAGATGGAGGCCTGTGTTGGGGGATTGTTAACTTTAATAATAATTAATTCAATTAATTCAATCTATGAATAAAAGAGAATATTTCTGAAAACTCTTGGGTGACCGTGCCTGGGGCCAAATCAAATCCCCATGCTCAGGTACCCCCAAATTAAATGTCACTGCAGACATCATTTGGTAAGTGGAGACATACGTTTGGGGCTAGCAAAGAAATAACTCTGTCATATGATCTTCCTTCCAAAGATGATGCCTTGTGTCCCCAAGCCAAGTCCCACAGCAGGTGTGGCACCCTGGTAGGCCTGGCAAGGATCATGGTGGCCAATTTTTCTCCCTTCACCGGGAAGGAGACAGGGCAGCAGGAATATCCCTCATTCCTCAAGTTTTTCCCCACACAGGTGAACCTGAAGGTTGCATTAGGAAAGGAGCAGATGTGATAACCCCCCAACCCTCTCTTGCCTCGTGGTCTCCCCAGATTCCCAAGTAGGGTTCCCTGAGAAAAAAATGGAAGTGTAATGGGGGAAAACCAAAAAGGATTTTTGTTCACATAGGGGTGAAATTGTGTAAGCCATGAATTCTCCAAGAAGGGGAGATTACACTGGTGGGTAACAAAAGATGCCAGCGGTCCCCTCTCTGCCTTCCAGCTACAAAGCTGGGTAAAAAGCTGTCCTGAAATCAAAACTGACCAGGGAAGATGGAAAATGGGCAGAAAGATGCGGTTTCTCCCCAAAACCCCTCACCTATCCGAGAACGGGTGTCAGTGTCCAACCTGTGTTATCCCACCACCAGGCTGTGGGGCCTCCTGCCCGCCTGCTTCCCAATCCCAGCAAGCGGGGCTAACTTTTCCATTTCAGCGAGAATCAGGGTCCATTTTCCCATGATTTGATTCAGTTTAATGCCTTCTTACATTCCTAGAAATTTACATGAATGTACCTGTAGGGGCTGCGGGCGTCCGAGGCCTGGGAGGCCGCGGCTACCTGGCGTACCCGGGCCTGGGGCGCGGATACCACCTCAAGGGAGACAAGAGGGGAGAGGAAAAGCTCTACGACCTCCTGCCAGGGATGGAGCTCACCCCCATGAACCACGTCACCCTAAAGCCCCAAGGGATCAAACTCGCCCCTCAGGTACGTGCCCCAAAAAGAGCGTCCACATCCCAAGGATCGTGTTGGGAAAACGGGCCCCTCGGTGAATCTGCACCGGGGCCTGGTAAATAAATCCATCCTTGTGTCTCAAAAGACATTAAAAAATGAGCAGTACCAGTTGCATCTTGCGATACCCACCTGCCTTGCCCCCTCTCATGGAATCATGGAATGGTTGGGGTTGGAGAAGACCTTTAAGATCATCGTCAGCCTTGGAGGAGAGTTGTCATAAACGCCTTAATCCGGTTCTGGCTGTCGCGCCATAAAAGCGCCGCGGGTAGAGGAATTCCCCCCAATGATGGGTTTGATACATAAAATGCATCACCTGGGGCTTCCCTAAGGGACAATGCACATGTGTAGAAAAATAATGCACGTTTTCAAGTGGTTTATGGGGAAAGAAGTGCTGACATAACCCAGCCTAGCACAGAAACTCTGCTGGCTCAGGGAGCTTTGGATTTGGTTGTGCGTGTTGGTGCAGAGGGGTGGATGAGGACTGAGGGGAAATCCAGAATAAATTCCCTGAGTTTCTGAATGTCCAGCTCTGGCAGTAACTGCTTTCACCTTACATTGTCCAGAGCAACACAAGAAACCAACTCCAGCCTGACTTTTGAAGCATGCCTTTGCCTTTTAACGCTTCCATTTCCACAGCATCCAGTTTGCCACAGTTTATGAAAACATCCTTGTTTTCTCCCAGAAAACTGGATAGTGGGTTTTTTTCCCTCCTGCAAAAGTCCCCTTACTCTATTTTGTCAGCAAATCACAGAATTACAGAATGGTCGGGGTTGGAAGGAACCTTAAAGCTCACCCAGTTCCAACTCGTGCCATGGGCAGGGGCACCTTCCACTAGAGGTGCGAAATCCCTGGAACGGTTCTGCAGGGCCTTGGGGCAGGTGAAATTCGTTGTTATGAAACCGACATATAAAGGAATTGGGACAGCAGGGAACAGGTGTTGCCACAGTGAACAGATGAACTGTTGTAATTGAGAACTGAACTATGTAATGAAGCATTTCACCCTGCTCGACGCTGAACTTCAGCTGGAGCTGTGGTGGCAAAATTAAAAGCGGCACCGAGGTTTAAATTTTACATTTTAATTTAAAATCCATCGAAGTGTAAGCTGTAAATGAGGTAGACCACAGCAAGACTGCAAGGTGACCTAATTGTGGCCTTCCAGCGCCTGAAGGGGCTGCGAGAAAGGTGGAGAGAGACTTTACAAGGGCCTGGAGTGCCAGGATGCAGGGAATGGCTTCCCAGTGCCAGAGGGCAGGGATAGATGGGATATTGGGCAGGAATTGTTCCCTGGGAGGGTGGGCAGGCCCTGGCACAGGGTGCCCAGAGCAGCTGTGGCTGCCCCTGGATCCCTGGAAGTGCTCAAGGCCAGGTCAGAGCAACCTGGTTTAATGGAAGGTGTCCAAACCCAGCTGGGACAGCCCACAGCCAGTGGGTTAAAAACCCTGGGAATCCAGAGCCAAAGCAGGAGTGTTTCTGGACAGCAATTCCCAATTACCAGGGGATCAGCTGTGCTAAGGCCGAGGGCAGCGTGGTTCAGCATTTCAAAAGCTGCAATCGCCTGTCGAAGCCCGTGGAATTAATTGGATGGAAACTCAACCTTTTTTCTTTTTAAAAAGAAGCCCATTTGGACTTGTCATGCTCTGTAACCCGCTAAGCCGGGGAGGCAGCAGAGCAGAGAAGATGAATGCAGCCCGAGTTTCTCTAGTCCTCTGAAACAGAAGTCCGTGAGACAGAGCTCCTGAGGAGGATTCAGAGAGAACCACACTGAAATAATCTAATCAGCAAAAGGACACAGATGCTTAATTGAACAGGGAGTAATTTCAGGAATTAAAACAGATCTTGAAGTATTGGATGAATCTTACACTTCAAGGTGGATGCAGTGTCCTGTCTGCCATTTATTTTGTATTTTTTGCTAAGCTTTGAGGAAGCTGCCAGGACTCCCTGAAAGCCCTTTGAGGGAAGGCAGCTGCTCAGCACAGGGGCTGGAGCTGGGCGAGGAGGTTTCTGCACAGCAATTAACCCCTGCACAAATCCCTTCTTTTTTTTTTTCTCCCTTCTAGATCTTAGAAGAAATCTGCCAGAAAAACAACTGGGGACAGCCTGTGTACCAGCTGCACTCTGCCATCGGCCAGGATCAAAGGCAGCTCTTCCTCTACAAAATCACCATCCCTGCCCTCGCCAGCCAGAACCCCGCCATGTACGTCATTTTTGGAAGGTTTCTGAGGCTTAGGCTTTATTTTTTCCAATTATATTTTAGCCAACAGCTGTCCTCAAAGTCCCAATCGCACAGGTCTCCATTTCCTTTTATTTTAAGGAATATTTATTAAATATATTTTAGAATATTTATTAAAGGTATATTTATATATTGTACATGTTTACATAATTATATATAGAAATACTTAAAAGAAAACATAGGGAGGAAAACATCCACAGACCACAATTAACTGCTGTCTGCCGTGCTTGGTGCTCTCTCTGCTGGTGCAAACATTACAGAAAGCCAGACACAATCAGGCAAAAGGGGGCCTTTTTTTTGTACAAAATGAAAGGAAATGATAGCCCTTGTGGGGAAATGAAGGAACACGTTGATATTTCAGCTCCAAATATGACTCTAAACATTTCTGACCTGAACCACTGTTTGCTGTGCATTGTAAAGGAAAAAACCCAGACTGGGTATTGTAAAGAAAAAATGCAGCAGGGGTTTTTTTTATTGCTTGAAAAAGCACAACAAACTCCGCAAGGACGTCGCGTCCAAGCCGAGAGCCAGGGTCGATAGCTCAGCAAGGAGCCAGACCGCTCGGAGAGGAGCAGCTCCCTTAATGCACCAGCACAGGGAAGTGATGCTCCCGTTTGCTGAGCGGGGGGATGCCAGCTCTAAGTGGATCACAGCATCTCGCAGGGAGGCCCAGGGGAAAGCAAACCTGGCTCACTTTGTGCTCTCCTCGCAGCCACCCCTTCACGCCGCCCAAGCTCAGCGCCTACATCGACGAGGCCAAGACCTACGCAGCTGAGTACACCCTGCAGACCCTGGGCATCCCCGTGGAGGGGGCAGAGGTGCCTCCTGCAGCGCCAGCTTTTCCAGGTACGGGCAGGTCTGTACAGGAAAGGGCTCCTGGAGTGTCATTTTTCCTGCTGCTGCCTTGTGGCTGTGAAGAATGAAGCAGGTTTTGGCCACCGAGGACCGGCGTGGTTGTGCTCCCGCAGAGTGGCTCATGTTATTTGTGTGTCTGGTATCTTTATCAGAGAATTCCAGACTGGTTTGGGTTGGAAGAGACCCTAAAGCTCACATGATTCCACCCCCTGCCATGGGCAGGGACAGCTTCCACTGTCCCAGGCTGCTCCAAGCCCCGTCCAAGCCCCTGGCGCTGCCAGGGATCCAGGGGCAGCCACAGCTTCTTTGGGCACCCTGTGCCAGTTTATTGCCTATGAAGGATTTTGTCTCTATCCCAGGACTGCCCAAATTTCCGTGTCCGTACCCCAGAGCAACTCAGGCTGGGGGCACTGGGCTGGGGGGGCTCTGCTCCATCCCTGACCCCTCAGGTCAATGCCCCAGGTGGGACTGTGTCCAGGGGAGTTGGAGCAGTGTCCAAGGGCAGGGAATCCCAACATCCAGAGGCCCATCCCGGCTCCACACCTCCCCACCACTCCTCCCAGTTTGTGAATGCCTCCTTCAACTGGGAGCCCCAGAAAGGACACAGGATGCAAAGCTGGCGTCCCCAGTGCCACATGTGGGGCGAGTCCCCTCCCTGGCCCTGATGTCACCAGGATGGAGGAGATCCTCCTCCCTGCAAGGACACATGGCTGAGGAATTCACGGGCCCTCCGTCCTCCCCCAGCACCCCCAGCTCCTTCTGAACCAGCCCTTACGGTTTCATCCGCCAAAAAAATGACGCAGCCATGAAAGTTTGGATCTGATCCCGGCTCTCACACCCCCACGGAAGGTTTTTCTCCCAGTTTGAGAATTCGTACTCACTAGCTCTTGCAACTGCCCGAAACAGCTTGGGAAGTCATGGAAAACACAGGAATTACATTCGCTGTGCTCTCCAGCATGACGGTAGTTCTGATGGAGAGGCAGCACCACGTGCCAAGCTGCACATGAGGAACGCATTAGTCAGTACTACTGAGTTGTTTGGAGTGTCTCAAGGATGGATTTTAAAAAAAAAAAATTAAAAAAATCTATCCGGCTTCCTGCCACAGGAGTCCGCAAAAGCCACAGAAAAATCAATTTGTCTGGGCTTGTGCAGCTTCCGCAGCGTGGAAACCAAATGGGCTCTTTATTGAATCCAGCCCCCACTTACTGCTTAATTAGCATCTCTCCTTTTCCTTCATCCACCCTTATTTATTTGTCTCGGGAGCTTGGCAGATGGACATGCGCTGAAGCTGCTGCTTGCAGCATGCCCTGGTCCTTGGGCAGGGCTCGCTAAAGCTCAGCTCAGGCCATGCCCAGGGCACAGCTCTTTTCCCTGCTGATGGTGGCAGATGCGCCTCAAGTCCCAGATTTCTCAGTTCCTGCTTGAAACGTTGCACCTGGCTCTGCTGGTGCAGAGAGAATACTCTGGACAGCCACAATATTCCAACTGTAAGGAATTCCTCGTGTTTTCCCCCCAAGTGACACCTCCAGCGAGGCAGCCTGTGCTCCTTGGTGCCCAGTATTTCCATTCCCCCACCGAGAGGACCTTGGCTCTGGCCGACCTTGAGTTGATCCCGTTGCCCACCTGGTCAGACAGGATCCTGGGAGATGGAGTTTGGCAGCAGAGCCTGGTCCAGCAGATCCGCTGGATAGCCCAGCTGCTCCTCCCAAATTTAGGCTGTGTCTCGACTCCTGATTCTTTTACAACAGAACACTGCGGTCTGGTTGATGAGCTGCTACGCTCTGCCTTCAGAGGAACCAGCCCCAAATGATGCTGTTTTCCCAGTGATTCATTCTCAAATAGCAACGCTTACATCTTCCCACGGAAAATTTGGAAGTGTTGAAACCACATTTTCCATTAGAAACCGAGGGGAAAAAACCAAAAAATCCCGTCTACTGAATATTTGCTCCCTGCTGTTGCATTGAGGGAGTTTCCCTACCATGGCTGTCCTGAACTGTCTGTGTTTTAGCTGTGAAGGGATCAGAGCTATATTTTCTCCATGAATCGTGCCCAAATTTCCCCTGTTTTAGGTTGTTTCCTTGCCTCCTTCATGCCATACAGAGGGGGACCTGTCCAGAGCACCATTAGCTCAGAAATAATCAAAACCTGAGGAAAACATATTCAACAGAGAGGGGTGTTTTTCCAGCGCCACGTTTAACAAATCATGGGTGAGAAAAAGCCTTCATTTTCCTATGAACTGTTTCATTTATTGACATTATTCCCACTGGCAAACCCACTGCTGCCCAGGTCATTCCCACCAAAAGCCAGCCCATCGAAACCCCCCAGGCGATGGCGAGTTTGGAACGGATTTTCACTGATCCATGGGTTTCCCTTCCTTTTCTCCTTCAGGATACACCATTGCTAACGCAGCTGCCACCGTCACAGCCACTCAGCTGAAGCAGGCGGTGACAATGGGACAAGATTTGGCCACGTATGCCACCTACGAAGCCTACCCTGCCTTCGCTGTCGCCGCACGGAGCGACGGCTACGGAGCCTTTTAACCCAATTCCCTTCAACCCAGCACAGGCAGAAAGGAAAAGAAACCCAATCTCAGTCTGGTAATTCCTACACCCTCATGATTTTCAGCTAATCTGTGGCCTAAGGTTCACTTCAGTCGGCGTTTCAGTCTTGTAGGTCTTTAGGTTTGGAACGGGATGTGAAGCGGGGGGGAAAGGAGAAATTAGAAAAAATCATGCAAAAATCGGATTTTCACACCAGAAAGGAAAAAGCTCAGCCCAGGAAATGAGAGGTTCTCAGGTGTATATGTATATTTATGTACATATACATTTATACACCTACTGTGTGTGTGTTTACAAGCAACAACCTGTGCTGAAAACAGTTGGTCCCGTGGCTGTCGTGACTGGGACTGGGGAAGGATGGGGTGGCCCAGCAAACCCCTCCGTGCATCAGGAATTCTCCTGCATCCACCCCAAAGCTTCCCAGGCCAGGCAGAGCAGAGAAACCCCTTGGCCACTCAGGTTTGCCTCTCCCTGCCCCTGATCCCCACCGTGCCACCAGCACGGGGCATCTCAAGGCTCTTGGGAATTCTTCCTGGCGCAGCCGAGTTAAAAATCATTTATCCTAAACATTTCTGCCCAGCCCCAGAGGCTAATTTTTAACAGGTTTCCATGCTAATTTTATTTTTAAAGCAGGGCACAGACATTCAGCAGAGTTTTCCCTCTTACTTTGCTCCCTCCCAGCCATATCCAAAAATCAGCAAACCCCGGTGTATTTTTGCGCGCTCTCCATTGAATGGCACATTCAGTGAAAAATAGGGAAACTTTTATGCCCGAGGGGCAGAAAAGTGCTATTCATTAAGGCCAATTCTCTGCTTAATTAGAGCACGAGAGCTCACAGCTATGGCCCAGTAATAGCAGGCACCTCGACAGGAATAAAATTCTATCCAAAGAACATTTTCCCAGGTTGGAAAGAGCCCTGCCTGGCTTTACACATCAAATCAAGGCTGCTGCCTGCTCTGATTCCAGCAAAAAATTAATTTAGTGGAAGAGGGTTCAGGCCAGCAGTAAAGGCACCTCTTATTTTGGAGAGCAGCAGAGCTGGTGTTGTGTTTGAACCCTGTGGGGGTGCTGGGAGCATCCTTTGGTGTACAGCAGGAGGGCATTACCCATTTACATTTGCCATGGGATCGAGGCAGGGGTAATGATGCTGTGGAGATGTAGGAGGAATCCAGTGCTGGATAACCACAGCATTAATCCTGTGTCATAAATCCTATGCAGCGATGCACACTAAGGAAACCTGAATTTCTTCAGTCTGGGACCAAAAAAGCCCTTTTGGGAGGAGGAATTTGCAGCTGGGTTGACGACACCCGGCAGATCTGGCCCCAAATTTTTCACCTGGTCGAGATGCTGTGATGTGGCAGAGCAGAAGCCATTCCAAGGGCAGCTTCTCCTGTGCATGCTCCGAGCCGTGCACAGCACGAGGGTCTGTGCCAAGGCGGTGACTGCAGGAGCCGAGCGCTTCCTCCCCTGCCTCGGTTTCCCCCGGAGCGGAACAAACCCCACAAGCTGTACAGTCTGAGGTCCTGTTAGACCCCTCCTATTTATGAAGTAGCTCGTTAGGGTGACCCTAAAGGTATTACAAGCCCTCTGTGGCTGCTGCTGGCCACGCTTGGCTTCGCAGCAAAGGACAAACCCGGTCACGGAGGGCCACATAACCGAGAGTGTTACGGATTTCGTGGCTTTTTTTTTTTTCTCTTCTGTCTCTGTCTTTTAAGTGGTGTTTGCCAACGAGGAACGTAGCCAGGAGTGTCTCTCAAACCGTTGGCAGGAAGTGTTTCTCACTTTCCGTGTTCAGTAAGTTTAGTCTGCTTTTTCAGCTATTTATATGAGTTCAGAAAGATGTCAAAGCAAAGGGCAAGAAGCAGTATTAAAAATGTGTGCATGAAGCACTTATTTTTGTACGAGTAGTACAAGGTTTGTATAGAGTTTTAACACTGTGAAGTGTAGCGAAAAATCACAATTTCCATTTACTGGAGGACAATCGTGTGTGTTTAAAGGGAATGAAGGGAAAAATGGCATCTCAATCATCCGTTACAAATTAGAACCGGGGCTAAATTCTGTGAAGCAACTCTGTGATTTTAGAGTAATCCGAGGACATTCGCTGGACTTTGAAATACCATTAAAACTTTTTAAACACGAGCCTCAGTCCTTTTCTATGTCCGTGGTAAACAGGAGCACACTTTGCTCCGGAGGCATCGATCCCGGGTCACCCAGGCAGGGTCACAAGCTGTTCAGGAGTGTTTTCCACGTGCACTTTGGTGACCCTCGCCAAGCACACGCAGCAGAAAATCAGCAGTTTTGTGCTTCTGCGCTTCTAAGTGAATAATCAAGGGGTTGGCCTCTTTTCCCAGCACCTCTTTGGGCAGTAATTCTTTACCTGTCAGTGCTGCAGGAACTGGGTTTGCTGTGAATTTAGAACAGTGGAAATTGTTCCTTACCTGATCCCAGTGGAGATTTTTTGGGGGGAATGTCAATAGTGAGACAGCACCGTGCAAAAACAAGGGGTAGATGGGGAGATCCATGATTTAGGGCTGTGAGGGATTGGCCCCCCCTTGAGAAGAGCCTGTTGCCAGGTCACCAATAGGTGAATCTTTTTTCAGATGAGGCCCTGCTCCTTGGAAGACCGTCACAGTTAAATGCCTGAGAAACAGCAGTTCCTGGGACGAGAGGTTCTGGGTTTGCACCTTTCCAGAGAGATCCCAAGCCCAGGAAATGGGGGGGAGCTCTGGTACCTTGCTACTGATAGCACAAGCCAAAGCCTCCCTGCCACTCCAAAAAGGGATTTTGCCAAAATAGCTCGACACTGTTCTTCCAAAGAGGTCAGCTGTGCTCTGGGCTCCAGCAGCTCTGCCAGCTCTATTATTTTCCCTCATTAGCTTTTCCCGCTGTCCTGCTTTCATTTCCTCCGAAACCAGGGCAATGGAGAATTTGCTTTCGTGCTGTAACGTTTCCCCCCTCGCACAGCTGTGATTCCCTCTTCGCTCAGCAGCAGCTGGCTGGTCACTTTTGGAGAGCGAGGATGGTCTTCCAAGGAAGCTCCAACCAACAGCCCAACTTAAAGAAAACATTATTTCCCATTTGTAAAGATGTGGGCTCCCAGCGGAGAGCAAGACAAAGCCAAAGCCCATATCCACCCTCCACCAACGAGTCTAAGGCAAGTTTGAGGTGTAAGTGATGAGATTGATGCCCAGAGAAATCAGCAGATGGCCTCATCTTTGGCTGCTGGCGGGGCAGAAGGTACAAACCCTGCGTTTTCCATCTCCCTCCTTCCAGACAGCGCTTTCCTGGAGGTCTCTGCAACACAGGGCCTTTCATCTGAGGTGCAGAGCGAGAATAAAACATCTCTGAGGGTGACACGAGTCCATTTTTGGAACTGGCCAGACCCTGAGACATCCCCCAGGGAAACTCCCATGTCCCACGGAAACCCCCTCAGTCCATGGGACAATGTGACTTTCCAAGGGATCTGCTTTACCTTGGAGGTTGCATGGCTCCCTTTTCCCATCTATATCTCCCAGGGACCATCTCATCCCATCTCTCCATCACATACCGACCTGGACTTCCCCTTTTTGGGAAAAAAAACCTCCAGACCAAACGACCTTTGAAGGTGACACCCCAGTCCAGGGGTCACCGGTCCCTGCTGGTCACTGACTGAGGATCAGCCTGGCCCTGGTGCTGCTCACGGTGCTCCGATGGAATGTTCCTTTCTTCCAAGGGCTGGAAATTGTTGTGTCCTCCAAAATCTCAGTCTTGGCTGAAATTCCTGTTCTCAGCTGTCCTTTTTTAAGTGCTGGTGGGGGCTTAGACAGCCCCTGCCCACCGACCCCTGTCCTTTGGGCGTGCTTGGGGTGGGCTGCTCTTTCCCTGGACACCTCAAACTCCTCTCCGTGCCCAGAAACTCATCCTGGCCTGGCTCCAGCTACCCACAGGATTGTGCCCAGCCGGATTTGGGGTTGTTTAAGGAATAAACATTGGAAGAGTGCCATTCCTTGGTCCCCAGCCCCACCTGGCGTGTACACGACCCCGGTTGTGGAGACATTAAAAACCAGAGAGCTGCAGATAGGCTGCACACAAACACCCGCTGCGGGATGCTGGAAGAAGCCCCAGACGACCACAGGATCCAGCAAATCCCAAATCCTGCACCGAAGCCCGGAGACAGCAGAGGATTGTCCCCTCTCCCCCCAGCGCCTCGGGTCAGATCCCAGTTTAGCGTCTCCCAGTAGTGCTGGTAAATCGGGAAGGGACAGGATGTGCAGGAGGGAGCCTGGGGCGTGCTCCAGGCGTGCCCAGGAGCTCGGCCTGCGGACGCAAGTTTCCCGAGTTCACGGCAGTTTATATCCCACGACAACAAAAATAAAACCAAGGTGGAATCCTGCCCTTCTCCCGAGCACGTAGCCGGGCACAAATGGCTCCACGTCGAGGGAGAGCAGCCCGGGAGAGGGACGAGCAACTGCGAGGAGTAGTGAGCGCTATATTTAACAGCTGGCGAGGTGCCCAAATTCCTGAAAAATTCTTTTTTTTCCTAGGCTTTGGCTCGAGCTCGTTCTCGTGTAAAACAGCACTGGCACCTAGTGGCTGCTGGATCCAGGCACGGCATCCCCGAAAAGCGGGCAGGGAGCAGGGAAGGGGCTGCTGGTCACTGCCTGCCAACAGCCGCCACGCTGTTAAAGGGCAAATAAAACCAAGGGCGTGTCTCCCAGGGAATTTTCTAGACACAGAATATTATGAAAAGTCCCCAAAAAACGCCCCCAAAACTTCGAAATCCCGTTCCCACTGGTGACAGCCAAATAAACACGAGGTGTTTCGCAAGGGGACCTGCTCTGGGGCACGGGGGACTCTCCAGATACCCTAATTCTGGCTTTCAACGCTTCCTCTCCCATGGGAACCCCCAGCTTCCTAAAACCTCTTTTTTTGGGGTCAGATGTTCATGGGTTAGAGGGTAAATCTTGAATTGTGCAGTTCTGCTTGGCTCGCTTAAATGTGTCCTGTACTGCTGAAAACCCTGGCTGCTGGTGGGGTGGCTGGGGGAGTTACTAGGACAGGACATCGGGGGCATCTCCGGGGAGTTGGTTCCCGGGGATGTTCTTTCAAAGCTCTCTCTCTTTTTCCTGACTCAGTGTTGCGACTGCTTTGAGCTCCTCCGGATGGGGATCTCTGAGACTGATTGCAGCTGGTTAGAAATGAATAATTCATCCTCTCCTGCTGATTTTAAAGAGAGGCAAAATTATCTGATTGATGATTCTCTGAAGAATTAAGGAGATTGCATACAAGATTGGTACACATTATTGCAGCTTATTAAACATTTACAGTTGTTTAGCTGTCAGGCCCTACAAGAATCCTAAATCCAGACCTGAAATATGTTTTCTTCTCCCTGTGGCCTCCAGTTCTACCACTTGCAGAGGTCAGAAGAGATCTAGGGACTCTGGAGCTGTCCCTACTTCCAGCAGCCCGTGGCAGTGCTGGTAGGAGGCAGCTCAGGAGGGACTTAACACCAACACTGGGTCAGGGTGGTGGGCATGGCTTTGTCCAGGCAGCTCTGAAACCCTCCTGGGAAGATCCTCTACATTCCTGGGGACTTTTCTGTGGTGAAACCCTTTCACCAACAGGTTTGGGCACTGTCCTTGCACCCTACAATGGCGTCTTCATTCTGTGCTTGGGTGAACTCACATGTGGGTTGAAGAGGGACCACAAACCCTTCTGGTGACCCACCTATAGGTGACTCTGGGTGGCCCTTCATCCAGCCAGAGCCTGCTGGCCTTGGGTCCTTCCTGATGCTCCAGCAAAGCAGGCTGGGGCCGGTTCAGAGCTGCCTCACCCACAGCTTTAACTGATAAATTCAATTCTTACTGGTTTCCATCGGATTCCCTCCGGGAGAGCCTATTCACCGCCAATAGTTTAATGACTAAAGAAGAAGTTACATCTTTTATTACATTTAAGAATCAGCTGCAACCAGGTCTGGCCAGGACAGGAACCACTTGACTGAGGAGGACACGTGAGGAGACAGAACAGCAGGGAAAAGCCAAAACTTCCCAGGAAGTCGAGCTTTGCACAGCAAAGGATGACCAGCAGCACTCGAGGGGCAGCAGCGATGTCCAGAGCCACAAAAAAACCCTCCCAGAACACCGTGGAATCACCTGGAGCTGCAGGGGACCCACGAGAATCATCCAAGTCCAACCCCTGCACAGGCCAGATGTCAAATCTACTGCTCGAGGACACCATTCCTTTAGGGAATGGCCTCACCTATGGGGCTGTGATTTGAAAGGCTGAGGATGAGCCTTCAAATGGGACCGTGATGGTGCGGAAGAGGGACACCTGCTTCTTGTAGTGGCCGAAGTAGCGCAGCCGGTACACGCCCGGCTCGGTGCCAGCGGGGATGTGCCACTCGATGGTCACGTTGCTCTGGCCACGGGATCCTTTGCTCCAGTAAAACCTGGGAAACAGGCCCGAAACTGCAGTCAGCAAGGAAATCCACTGTTCATTGGAGCTCCCTGCGTGCATTGAGATGAAGGCACTCCAGGTAAGTGTCATTTAAGAGCTCCTTTTAACCTTCCCTTCCCTTTAACCTCTCCTTTCTTTAACCTCTCCTTTCTTTAACCTCTCCTTTCTTTTAACCTTCCCTTTCTTTTAACCTCTCTTTTCTTTTGACCTTCCCTTTCTTTTAACCTTCCCTTTCTTTTAACCTCTCCTTTCTTTTAACCTCTCCTTTCTTTTAACCTCACCTTTCTTTTAACCTCTCCTTTCTTTTAACCTTCCCTTTCTTTTAACCTCTCTTTTCTTTTAACCTCTCCTTTCTTTTAACCTTCCCTTTCTTTTAACCTCTCCTTTCTTTTAACCTCCTCTTTCTTTTACCCTTCCCTTTCTTTTAACCCTCCCTACATTTAGGCTGTCAGAGCAGCAGCCAACAAGCCAAAGCAAAAGGAGGCAGGGCTGAAAAATATCTGGGAACACAGGGAAAAAAGTCACCGGTCCTGCTTGTAGGTGGGGAATATTTGTACCAATGTGTTCTTACGTTTCCAGCTCCCCAGAGCATCAGCTCTGAGAGCAGCGTTTGTCAGCTCAGTGCTCCCTGTGCAGGGGCAGCGCTGAACCGAGGGGGTGAACATTCACTAAAATCACAAAGTCTGTAATTACTGAGCTCAGGACTTCTGGCACCCATTCCCACATCAAAAGCCCATTTCCTTTTACAGACTGCTTGTGCAAAAGCCTTCCTGCTCGACCCCAAAACTCTACGGAGAGTGCTCGGCCCCCAAACTCCGCACATCATCTGGGCACAAGGGATTTTCCAGCTGGCTCTGAGGGAGACGGTGAAGATTAACCTACAGCTCTGAAAGGTGGCACCAGCCTTGCTGCTTCCAGGATATTTCTCCTGAAGGCCAACATCTCTACCCTCAACTTTTCTTTCTTCCAAACTTTTAGAAATTGCTGTCTGTTTATGCTGCATGAGAAATCTGGCCGGTTTTTCCCTGGGAGTCTCTCGTGTTTTCTCTTTGGCATCCTACTCATCCTCACAGTGTGACAGATGGGTGGATACAGGCTAGGAGCAAGCTGGACCACAAACCTTCTGTAGTTCCTGTCTTTCCCAAATTCACAAGCCTCCATTCCAGATTCTGAAGCCAAGGAAAACGCCAGTTTTGCCAAATTAACCCCCCAAATATAGGCTGATCCTCCCCTAGAGAGCATCACCTGCAGGGCCAAGACCAGCCTGGGGTTGGGAGCTGTGGAATGAAGCCCTTCAGGTTAGACTGGAATGACTCCCTGGAGTCTGTGGGATGGGGAAACTGCTCGGGGCACCCACCTGGTGTCCCAGGAGGCGTCGTTCAGCACCGCACGCCAGCTGATGGAAATGTTGGAGTATCTCTCCACCATCAGGAAGTTATGCTCAGTCTGGAATAAAAACCCCAGAGTTAGGCAGACACTGAAGGTACAGGCACGTCCCCACCATCTGTGGCGCTTCAAACCGGAGAAGGGACTGTGCTTCCTCATGCTTTCCTGGCAAATGTGGGAATTACTGGCAAAAATGTTGTATTTTACTGCCAGATTTAGGCTGATAAATGATGCGAAGAACTTGCCTGTAAAAAGAGAGTGGGCAGTGGCAATGTCTGTGCAGGGTGAGTGATGGGATGAACTAAGAGCTTTTCTAAGTTCCTTTGTTTTGGTAAAATAAAGCAGAGGGCTGACAGGATGGAAATTCAAGACCAGGTTTGCCCTGGGCACCAACAAAGAGTGCCCGGCCTAACACACAGCATGGCTCAACTTCAGTAATACAGAGAGATCACAAACAGTCCAAATTCACTTCTTTGCCCCAAAAGCTTTCTGGTGGTGTGAATTCCCAAAGCACACACCTTCCTCTGGTCTCCCAGCAAAGCAATGCAACCCTCCCCAAACACCCACGAATCCCAACCACGCCGATTCCAGCATCATTCCGTCACATTTACCGCGTTCTCCGCGGAGGTCCTGGGGTTCGCACCCACAAAAGTCACTTCAACAACTTCTCCCTGGGGGGGAAATTGAGACTTGTGTTAAAGGCTGAGCAGCGCATTAAGAGCATCCTTTGAAGAGGCCAGCTGATGTTTTTAGGGGTGGGTTGGTTTCGTGGTGTTTTGTTGTGTTTGGGTTGTTGTTGTTTTAAATTATTTATAATTTCACTCGTTGCAAGAGCAGTGAGCAATTTATGCTTTGGACTGGTGTTCTGGGCCTTGCCATCCCACCCGTCCTGCTTGCTGGGTAAACTCCACCACGGCACACAGAAAAGGGAGGAAATGAGGGAGCTTTTTCAGAATGCCTCCCTGCCTTACTGCTGGAGACAGCAATGAGAGGGAGGCCCTTGCTCTGAACATCTTATCTGAATATTGAGCACTGAAAACAGAACCATTTCCGACATTTGGATTTCATTTCATTTACATTCCACAGCAGAGGCATCAAAGGTGACCCGATTGCTGCTTGTAAAAAATCGCCCCACAATATTTGCCCACTCAATCAACTGCTGTTTTGTTTTGAAGCAGAAGGGGAAATTTGCTTTGTGCTGAATGAAGGGTTTGTATTTTCCCCTTTATTCACCCATTTTGCTCCCATTCAGCACAGTGGAAATGCTCTGCCCCTGCCCTCTCAGCCATGCCCAGCAGAGAGACGAGACCTGTTTGGTCTGAGGGCACCACGACCCACAGACCTGTGGGGTGAGGGGCAAGAATTTAAAGGCAATTTCCCCAAGAGGTTTCAGTGACTCCCTGAAGCTCCCACCTCTCGATACTCTGGTCTCGCTTCTTCCAGCACATCCCCAAAAGTTTTGCCGGCCGGCGCCTTCTCGGCGCTGAGGGAAGGCAGCAGGGTCACGCTGGTTACATTGAAAAGTGGGGGCTCCGGACCGCGGGACAGATCCTGAGTGGCGTTCTGGGAGAGGGAAGATGTGCTGGTTAAACATCCACACGGACAGCCAGGATTCCCCGAGCAACCACAGCACTGCTCGGGCTCCACCTCCCAGCCTCTGCTCGCACAGATTGCGGGAATAATAAAGCGAGACTGAAAGCAAAGCAGAGGCTCTCCATCTGTGCTCTGCCTGCAGGAGCAATCCCTGCGGGACACCTGCTGCCCCGTTGCTGGGGTCTCCTAAATCCAGCCCCTAGAACATCCCAGGATATTCCTGCCCACCGCTCCTGCCCATTCACACAGCCACGGTGACAACGGGCACTGCCAGGTATGGCAAAAACGGAGCAGGTTTTTTTCCTTGGGTAGAAAAGCAGCCACTTCAGGCCGTGCTGAAAGGTTGGAGGTACTGATTTCCTCTACTTCGAGCTGCAAAACCCCCAGGATTTCTCAAGTGCTGTCAGACCCCCGTCACAGGAATTATTTTCATGCCATGTAGCATTTCTCCAAGTGGTTTCTGAGGAGAACGTTTCTCCAAGTGGTTTCTGAGGAGAACGGAGAGGACAGCAGCCGTGTGGCCTCACTGAGGAACAGCCACCACCCCTGACAGGATCCAGGTGTCCCCAGCAGCCCGTGGCACGGAGGAAATGCTGCTTACCAGAGCAATAGCCTTGGCCAGGCCCCTGTACAGCTGGATGTAAGCAGAAAGGGTGTGTGGCCCATAAATGGTGGAGGCAGCCTCGTATCGTTGAACCTGGAAAGGACAGATTTGGGAAAGGAGGGTTGGGAGAGCTCCCGAGGGGTTTGTACATCCCATCCCACCCAGCTGAAGATCAGCAGTGGGGTTATTTACTCCCTTTCTGATAAGGAGACAGCCCCAACCACTTGCCAAAGTATTTCTGCTGCAATTTCAGGTTGCTCCTCATTCTCCAGCCTGTTGCAAACAGGGAGGGGCTGTTTGTTCTTCCAGTTATCGCAGTTTTTACCCTCTTTGCTCATACAGTTATCACAGTTTTTACCCTCTTTTAAAGGCTTATGGTGCAGCTTGCCTCCCCCTCCAGCTTTTTGGGGTGGGATTCTTCCAACCCCAGTTCTTCCAACCTTCCCTCTCAGATCTCCCTGCCCATTTTTTGTGGCAAAGGAAAAGAACTCTAAACACACATAATTTCACATGAATTACCAGCCCATGTAGCCAAAAGCTGAACTCAGTTAGGCAGATTCAATCCACAATTTCAACATTTACCTGGTATTCCTCATAGGTGGTGATGTAGTGGGTGTAGACATTGCACAGGCCTGCAATCACAACGTTCATCCCTCGTGTCCCATGGGAATCAAATTCCTAAGGAAGGAAATAAAACCCTTACCTTGAAACAACAGCTTCATGCACAGCTATACTCTTGTTGTTATTATTATTGTTGCTATTATTATTATATATAGTTCTTGCCATTATTATTATTATTATTATTACTATTATTAGAAACAACTGCTTCATGCACAGCTATACTGTTGTTATTATTATTATTGTTGTTATTCTTATTATATATGGTTGTTGCCNACCAGGACAGGATACAAAGCTATCGGGAATGCAAACCTACAAGTGCAATTTGCCTTTTTTAAAGTCTCATATTCACTCCCGAAAGAAAAAGAGGACAAATGGCCTCACATTCCAATAAATCTGGGGGTTTTTTGGAGGCTGATGTCTGTATACTCCTAAAACAATCAGGGATATAAGCATGAGAAAGGCTCAGTGAATTGTGGGGACGGCATCTGGGACTGGGATTTTATTCAGGCTGCAGCCAGGATGTGTCAATCAAATGGAAAAAAAGACTTTTGCCATTTTTTTTGCAGTTGTTCTCGTGTTGTAAAATCCTGGTAGGGTTTAAGGAGCTGAACCCCTCCATCCCAGAGCCAAACTCCCACTGGCATTGGTTGTGCCTGGATCCCTGTGGAATTGGCTCAATGGATCGAAACCCGACCGTTCAGTGTTTGGGGAGGATATTCATTCCTCCTGCCTGTCAGGAAGCACATGGAAACTCTGTCTGAAGCAAGTGGGAGAAGGAAACATCTGTGGGACACGAGCCCCATGAGCCCAGCTGGGAGGGGACGAGGGAAAACCGAGAGGCTCAAGAAAGGAAAAGTTCCAGAGGTGATGGACGCTGGGGAAACCTCAGCAACTCACACTTTTGACAGCTTCCCGCAGCCTGCGTCCAGACATGGTCCTAGGGCACGGAGAGAACAACGTCAGGCTCCAGAAATCATGGAATCACAGAATCCCTGAGGCTGGAAAAGCCCTCCCAGCCCATGCAGTCCAAGCTGTGCCCGATGCCCACCTTGTCCCCAGCCCAGAGCACTGAGTGCCACGTCCAGGCCTTCCTTGGGCACCTCCAGCCATGGGGACTCCAAACCTCCCTGGGCAGCCCCTGCCAAGGCCTGAGCACCCTTTCCAGGCAGAAATTCCTGCCAATGTCCAACCTGAGCCTGCCCTGGCCCAGCCTGAGGCCGTTTCCCCTTGTCCTGTCCCTGTTCCCTGGGAACATGGCCCGACCCCCACCCGGAGTTGTGGAGAGCAGGGATCTAAAGCAGGAATTACTGGCTGGACTTGCAGCACCCACCAGAAATTCCCACAGCACCTCCAGCACTGCCCAACATCCCTTAAGGTTCTGCACCAAAACACCTCAAAACATTTCACAGCCATCACCGCAGCCAGGGAGGGGCTGGAGGCACCCCAGGGCTGGGTAGGAATAAAGGTAACAGAGATAAATCATTTAAATTTGCATCATTGCACCCTCAACAGCCAGTGCAATTCTTCCTTATGGTGTTTGTGCTGCCAACACCAGAATCAAAGTTTAAAAAATTCCTTTGGCTTCCTCGAAACTGCGTTTTGTAAGAAACAAAAGGATTCAGGAAGCCTGGGTGCATCTCAGTCATTCCCAGGGGGAATTTGGGGGCAATTTTGAGCCTACCCCCCCTTCTACCTGCAGGCAGAACTGTTTCAGGAGGTTGGAATGAAATTTGGCTGCAACGAGTGGAACAAGACCCAAGGAATACACACGTGAACTCCCCGGGAACGGCAAGGATTGCCAGGGATCCGATGGCAGCGATCTGCACGTCCACGATGTCCGGGTGCCAGGGGTGGGGCCAGGTCATCTGAGGGGAGGGAAAAGTGCACAGAAATGCTCGGGTTTAGTAGGGAAAGCATAGCTGGAGTGTTTTCATCATTTGCCTGGTCATCAAGCAGGCAAATACAGTTATTTTGTGAATTGATTTGTAAATTGAATTTAATTTATTTGTGAAACACGTGAGGAGGTGTTTTACCTTCATGTGATGTCTGACCCAAAGAGTCCCATAAGGCACATGTGAATACTATGGGTGAGGCAAAACAACCCCTAAATAAGGTGTTGCCAGAGGGGCAGCTTTAGGCAAAGCAACCCCTAAATAAGGTGTTGCCAGAGGGGCAGCTTTAGGCAAAGTGGGTAAAGAAGGTCAGGGCAGCACCTAGAAACCCCTCACCTGCATGGAAAAAGGATAGAATTGGGATTGAAAAGGAGATGAAAAATCCCACTCCAGCAAGCCAAAAAAGGGATTTTTTTTCTGAGGAGCAATTTCCTGGGGACACAACACGAGCGACAAAAGCTCGTGAAGCACATCAGAAGCAGGAGGCCTGCCAGAGCAGCCCTAAAATGTGCTAAAGCCGTGAGAATAAAGTGTCATTTACTCTCAGTAACACCATTCTGCACGGAGGAGGAGGCTGGGAGGAGCTGGGGCCTCTTGTGGGGGCAGCCGAGGTGAGGAGCTGATTGAACACCAAGTGACAGCAGGGAAGCTTTTAAGGAGGCCGGTGAAAGGAATAACAATGAATTTCCTTCTCCAGATGGTCTCGCCTAAGTGCTCTAAAGAGCCCTGGACATGATCCCTCTGCACGGCAGCGCGTTCGCCTCAGGGCCGGGGGAGCATCAGGTGGGGAGAGGGGCAGCAATCTCCATTTGGGGCTGTGACACAGGATTTGGGGAGAGCTCGGGAAGAGCAAACGCCAAGCCACGCCCTGAGCATGGGGATGAGTGGCATCAGTGGCTCAGGGGCCCTGCAGAGCCCTAGGAAACAGCCCTTCCCTGGATGAGCAGGGCATCCCTGGCATAGGGATCCCCATCCCTGGCACAGGGATCCCCATCCCTGGCATGGAGATCTCCATCCTTGGCATAGGGATCTCCATCCCTGGCATGGGGATCTCCATCCCTGGCATGAGGATCTCCATCCCTGGCATGGGGATCTCCATCCCTAGCATAGGGATCTCCATCCCTGCTGGCTGCCCCAGCTCTTCTGGACATGCCCTGAGCAGCTGCTGGTCCTGCTGGGAGTGGGATCTGCTGGAGACCCTCCCCCCAGGGCACGTCCAGCAAATCCCTGCTGCTGTGACAAAAAGAGTTTCTAAAAGACCCCATGACGAGTTACTGCATTTCGTGGGACCGGTCTGTCCCGTGGGAAGAGGAAAGGTCCTTTCATGGATTAAGGTAGGAAGCAAATGGAAAATGCACCCAGAGCTATGAAGATCCGAGCACCAGCAGAGCATGTGCTGAACCAGAGGCTGCTGGGAGGCAGCGCTGGGTTCCACACGCTGGTGGCTGCCCCTCACCTCCTGCGTTTTCCCTGTGCATCCAGCTCAGGGCTGCTTCACAGGCAGAGACTTGGGCCAGGATGGGTTTCAGTGGGGTTTTTTTGGCCCTAGTGAGAGCAGCAGGTCTGGTTTCTCCTCCTGGGATATATGGAAAAAATGCTCTGAGAGAGGAGAACTCCCACAGCTCTCGTGAGCTCTGATGTGAGCTAATGACAGCACTTTATCCTGGCCTTCTCTTTCCGTGCCTCCAGAGCCCATGCAGCCTGTGCTCCCTCCTTGTTCTTCACCTGACATCATCGCCTGTAGCTCCCCAACAACCCCGTGAGGGATGGGATCTGTGAGGACTGCCGATCCCATCAGTGATCCCCGCGCTCCCCGGGGCACACGCGGCTGTGTCCTCACCTCTCCCGTGCTGAAGAGGATGGGCTTGGGTTTGTGGCAGGCTTTGGTTTCGTTCGATGGCTCTCCCAGCAGCTGGTCCCGGATTTGATCCCAAAACGGGTCCCCTTCTACCGAGCCTGGAGGGGGACACATCTTTAAACCCTGCTCCTCAGCTGCCCCAGCAGCTCTCACACAGACACTCCCCGCTCCCAGCTCCCAGGGCTGGGATATTTCCCAGTGGACTCCGACCACCTCCCTTTTGTGGGGTATTGGTTTGAAGAGCTGAGCTTCAGCCCAGCTCAGCTCCATCCTGGCAGCCTTTGGGTAATGGGAACAAATGAGCAGGAGAGTCCCAAACCAGCTCTTCCTTCTCCCTACTCCCCATCCATCCCCTTGCTCTCCTTCCTCCAGGGCATGGCCATGTCCTTTTCCCAAAGCTTTCTGAGGGACACAGACAAACCTGGGAGGGGGTTTCCTCCACCTTCCAAAAACCCATCCTTTTGGAAGCTGTGAGGTGACTCCAGGGGTTCCAGTCCGTCTGGGGGATGCCCCGTGCCCTCCCTGTTCACACAAAGCCACACTGAGATCCGCCCCCAGCTTACCTTGGGTGAAGTTGAACGCCCCCACTCCGTCAATAGTCCCTGCAGCAAAGCTGTGCCCCAAGGCTGGTTTACAGGTTTTAACCTAAATCAGAAGGGGGCAGGAAAAGGAAGAAGAGAGAAAATCCAGTTCCCCTGGGCATGGCAGGGCTGCTGTGGGAATAGGGAATAGGGAATAGGGAATAGGGAATAGGGAACAGGGAATAGGGAACAGGGCATTTCCTCCTGCTCTCACCGTGTGGGTGGCGTTGAGCTCCACGGACACGTTGCTCATGTTCACCCACTGGTGGGCTGAGCTCAGGGGTCCTGTCACCTCCTGGGAGGCCTTTTCATACAGCTCCTGAGGGACACACCAGGTGGGAAAAAATCCTTGAGGGACAAGCAATCAGGAACCGAGCCGTGCTGAGGACCGGCCTCATGATATGGCTCATTTCCTCACTCCACCTTCCCGAAGCCTCTTCCAGGTGTTGAAGCAGATCTGTATTCCCCAAGTGCCTTTGTTTCTGTCACCCTGCACGCCCTGGGCCCTGCAAGCTCTGCCTGTCTCAGGGAGGGAGGGCACTTTCCTTTCCCAGCTGAGACGTGCCCCTATTTCAGCAGGATGGCAACTTCCTTCTCCTGGTTGCCACCTCTTGGCATTTCTCACACCTTGGACCCAGCAGAAGAAATGTTTTCTTTGAGAAAGGAGCGCTTGGCTGTACTCACTGCCTGGGAGTGCTGGGGCTCTACCGTGGATTTACTGCACCCCTGACAGCCGAGGGTATTTGCTACACACACTCAGCCCTTCAGGGAATGGTTTTCCAGCCTCAGGTCGGTACGTGGGAAGTGCTGCCAGAAGTCGTGCAGGTTTAATGACACTCCTGGCAGGAACTGAGGGCACAGCCCTTGAAGGCCAGCAGTCTGAGGTGTTGGAGACACCAGCAGTGCTTTCCTCTGTGTTTGATGACACCAGGACACCTGGACTGGGGACAGAGGCACGGTCAGCCTGGAGTGACTTGAGGGCAGAGCCTCTGGAACGGTGACGAAAGGAAACGCCACCACCAGGCCTCCTGCTCTTCCTCCCCTGCTGGACACGCTCCAGCTCCTGCAAGCTGCTGTCCCTGAAGCGCTGCCAGGAGCTCTCCTCGCCCTCGCTGCTCTCACATCGCCCGGGGGGGAACCAGCAGATTCAATCCAGGGCGGCTTTAGAGCCCACAGGTGATAAAAGGGAGCCTGCAGGGCCAAGGACATGCAGGGCCAAGCAGAGCAAGGGGAGCCTCCTCTGCGGGGGTTTCAGCCACGCATTTTACCTCACGTTTGTGTCAGTTTGAGAGCGTGGTGCCAAATTGGCCCACAAGTGGTGTGTGGTGGCGTCTCTGAGCTCTTCCAGGAGGGTTTTTCCCATCATGATGCCTTTGAGATGAAGGGGAGGGAGGGGGAGAGGGTAAGGGGGGACATCCTCACTGTATCCCAGTGAGAAATACTGAGATTAAAACCCCAAACCGACATTTTCATATCCCAACACCTGCAGTGATGGATCTAAATAAAAGTGTGCATTGTCCACTCTCAATTCAGGGGTCTAATCAGGTGTGTTACACCAGAGGAAATTTTTCACTACCATTAGGATTTCCTACGCTGTCCTGAGCCTGACAAATCTCAGGCTCTGAGGGCCACTTGATTGCAGCAGCTGGAGACATCAACAGCTGCTTGCAGAGCTCATTTACCCATTAAAAACAAGATCAAGAAACTTTGGAGTAATTTAAACCTGCAAACACTCACCAGAACAGGGACAAGATAGAGAGAAAATAGAATGCAGAATAGAGAATATAGAGTATAGAATGTAGAGTACAGAATGTAGAATGTAGAATATTGAATAGAGAATATAGAATACAGAATAGAGAATGTAGAATATAAAATACAGAATACAGAATGTAGAATATAGAATACAGAATATAGAATATAGAATACAGAATATAGAATATAGACTAGAGAATACAGAATATAGAGTATAGAATATAGAACATAGAATATAGAATAGAGGATATAGAATATAGAGTATAGAATACAGAATATAGAATGTAGAATAGAGATATAGAATGTAGAATAGAGAATGTAGAATATAGAATGTGGAATATAGAGTATAGAATATAGAATTTAGAATGTAGAATAGAGAATGTAGAATGTAGAATAGAGAGTGTAGAATATAGAATGTAAAATATAGAATGTAGAATATCGAACATTGAATATAAAATACAGAATATAAAATACGGAATGTAGAATAAAGACTATAGAATATAGACTAGAGAATATAGAGTATAGAATCTAGAATATAGAAAGTAGAATAGAGAATATAGAATATAGAATTTAGAATGTAGAATAGAGAATGTAGAATGTAGAATAGAGAATATAGAATACAGAATAGAGAATGTAGAATATAGAATACAGAATATAGAATGTAGAATAGAGACTATAGAATATAAAATATAGAACATAGAGTATGGAATACAGAATATAGAATATAGAATATTGGTATATAGAATAGAAAATACAGAATATAGAATTTAGACTGTAGAATGTAGAATAGAGAGTGTAGAATCCAGAATCCAGAATGTAGAATATAGAATAGAGAATATAGAATGTAGAATAGAGAATACAGAATATAGAGTATAGAATATAGAACACAGAATATAGAATAGAGAACAGAGGATATAGAATATAAAATACAGAGTATAGAATATAGAATATAGAATGTAGAAAGTAGAATAGAGAATATAGAATGTAGAATAGGGAATATAGAATATAAAATATACAGAATATAGAATACAGAATAGAGAATGTAGAATAGAAAATATAGAATACAAAATATGGGATATAGAGTATGGAATATAGAATATAGAATGTAGAACAGAGAGTATAGAGTATAGAATATAGAATATTGGTATATCAAATAGAGAATATAGAATATAGAATTTAGAATATAGAATGTAGAATAGAGAATGTAGAATAGAGAATGTAGAATAGAGAGTACAGAATATAGAATACAGAATGTAGAATATAGAATATAGAATGTAGAATAGAGTCTATAGAATATAGAAAAGAGAATATAGAGGATATAATATAGAATATAGAAAGTAGAATAGAGAATATAGACTATAGAATAGGGAATGTAGAATAGCGGATATAGAATATAGAGTATAGAATATAGAATATTGGTATATCAAATAGAGAATATAGAATATAGAATTTAGAATATAGAATGTAGAATAGAGAATGTAGAATAGAGAATGTAGAATAGAGAGTACAGAATATAGAATACAGAATGTAGAATATAGAATATAGAATGTAGAACAGAGAGTATAGAGTATAGAATATAGAATATTGGTATATAGAATAGAGAATATAGGATATAGAATTTAGAATGTAGAATGTAAAATAGAGCATGTAGAATAGAAAGTGTAAAATATAGAATATAGAAAGTAGAATAGAGAATATAGACTATAGAATAGGGAATGTAGAATAGGGAATATAGAATATAAAATATAGGATATACAGAATATAGAGTATAGAATATAGAATACAAAATGTAGAATAAAGATTATAGAATAGAGAATATAGAGTATAGAATATAGAATATAGAATGTAGAATAGAGTCTATAGAATACAGAAGAGAGAATATAGAGTATAGAATATTAGAATATAGAATATAGGATACGGAGTATAGAATATAGAATGTAGAATATAGAATACAGAATGTAGAACACAGAATATAGAATACAGCATATGGAGTATCCTGAGGGAAGGGCCCCACGAGGCTCACCAAGGTGCTTGAACACGCATGAATTCCTGTCAGAGCAGCACCCCCACGCACTCAGAGAGCAGAACATCCCTTACCTTTGCTTTCAGGTAGATGTTCTGCCCTATAATCCTGGTGCTCTCAAACATGTCGTTCCCGGGCCCCTTGGCCATGCACATTGCTGCCTGTTGGGAAATTCCTTTGGTGATCAGTGAGAACGGAGAGCACGTGGCACTGCCAGGCAGTTGTCAGTGGGAACTGAC
Organism: Mohoua ochrocephala; assembly: GCA_013398855.1. Taxonomy (NCBI): domain Eukaryota; kingdom Metazoa; phylum Chordata; class Aves; order Passeriformes; family Acanthizidae; genus Mohoua; species Mohoua ochrocephala. The sequence continues at coordinate 76,506 of VZTA01000137.1, read as the reverse complement.
GGCTTCTGGCAGGCCACATCAAAATCAAGCACGGGGTTACTACACTCAAGAAAAATTTGGGGTGAATAACCGGAAAATTGGGTGTGTGAGGACAAAGTGCAGCAAGTTCCTGGAAGTGGCATCCAGAACAGTCCGAAAAGAGGTGATTTTTTAATTTTAATGCCCTCTCCATGCACCGTGGTCGATCACAGGGCCCCGTGGAAGGCGGGACAGGCGGGTCACACTCACCCCTCCGACGGGACAGGAGCTCTGGGGGTTGTCACACGACTCGCCCGTGTTGGCGCAGAACGGGCCCCGCGTGTTGGGGGACACATCCCCCAGGTTGGATGAGGCAAAGGCGGCCACGAAAGAGCCCTGCCAAGGCCAGAGGAGCATTTCAGTGCCTTGCAGGGAAAGCTGCAAAGCCCCCGTGCAGCTCTCCCTGCGGCTGCTGGCACTGTGCACGACGCTGCTTTATTCCCAGAGCCACTGGGGGCACTGGAATGGGGCTGTGGGCACATCCCAAGGGCTGGGGCAGGAAGAGCGAGGGAGAACTGGATGCACACAATGCCATTTCGGGGAGTGCAGACAGTGTTTCCTCCTCCCCCACTTCCACCTCAGCTCTTCCCACCGTGTCCCCAGCTTCTCAGTGTCCCCAGCTTCTCACGTTGCTGATCAGATGTTAATAGGTCACTGTAGCACCTTGCACAGGATTTTTTTTCCTTCCAGGCTTTCACCATGACTGATTTACAGAGTGAGAGCTATTGGAGCTGACTGCAGGGACACTTCCCAGGTTGTTCGAGGCTTGAACACTTCCAGGGATGGGGCAACCCTGACCTCCCCAGTTTTTCAACAGTTGAATAAAAAAAAAATTGAGTTATTCTCAAAGTCTGAATAACTGCCACTGATTACTAGTTTGGAAAGCCAAGAATACACCTTCCAATTTCCCTTCTGAAGAGGAGATAAATCAAAGCATTCCCCTCAGCGCGTGCGTTTCTGTGCCTGCCCGGCTGTCCCACGCCACCCCAGCCCTGTTTCACCCATTCCCGGGAGCACTCCCACCTCTCCCGGGAGCATTCCCTTGTTCTTCTCCTGCTCGAACAGGTAGGAGGCGTAGCCCACGTTGTCGCTGTTCACCAGGTGGTTGGAGTTGTTCATGCTCACCGGGTGCACGGCAAACCAGCTGGGGAGGGGTCACAAGGCACACGCGGAAAATGCTTTGCTGGCTCTGTGCAGCGGCAATTGACCCGCTCAATCCTAGATATTTGTGGGGATTCCCTTTGGGAGAATGCAGCTGGAGACTCGTGGTGCTGAGGGATGGATTAACGAGGGCAGAGCATTCCCATCCTCTCCCTTCCTAACCAGGGGGGCTCATGGCTGTGACAATCCAGGCCTTGAGGCCACAAGAATTTGTCACTGTCGTTATCAGGGCCACCAAGAGCTCCTTCAGACCTGGACTGAGCCTTTCACTAACCCAGAGAGTTATATTTGGCAGGGATTTTTATATTCAAAGGAACAAGGAGGAGTCAGTGATGTAAAAAAGGGGAAAAAAGGGAACACCTTCGTTCTCACGAAAGATAAGAGGGAATGGAGGAAAAGCTGCTGCCCTGGTGGTCAGTACCTGATGAGGCCCAGCTCGTGTCCATCCTCGTCTACCATCTTCAGCACCACCATTTCTTTATCCGTGTTGGATGAATACCTGGGTGGGAACAAAGCAGGGAAATCCCATCAGAGCCAGGGCCGTGCTCGTGCTCTGCGTTGCTCTGCCAGGTTAAACCCCCGCTAGGCTGAACAAGGATGTGAAAAGGTCATTCCAGGTGTTACCAGAGCACAGCGAGGGCTTAGAGAAGCACCTGGAAGCGGCTGGGAAGGTGAGGGAAGAGCTGCAGCTGTCACTGTCCTCAGGCCCTGCTCCTCCAGGGAATGGGCAGGGCACAGATTCATGCCCCAGGGATGGCACTTCGGTGCCCTCTGACTCTTTATTTTTTAAATAAAGCACAAGGTCACATCCCCGACCAGTTCCTCGTGCTCGGAGAGGGCAAGCACAGCTTTCAAGGCCTCGCTTTGCAGTTAATTTTTGGGGATGCACACACCCAAGTGCCCACGATGGCCACAGCACCATTCATCCTGCCACAGTCCTGGCTCCACATTTTCAGCTCCCCTGGGATGACCAGGAGCACCAGCTGCGAGATGGCTGGGACATGGTCCCAGCTGAGGGATTCCCTCCAGAGCTCTGTCTGTCCCCTGCCTGGGGAGGTTTTACCTTTTCCGCTCAGACTCCGGGTTCTCGAGGTAGGAGAAGGGGCTCCGGTTGATCTGGCTGTTTTCTACCGTGCCTCTGTTTATAAAGAGCCTTCCTCTCTTCATGTTCTCATGGGCGATATCTATGCTCTGCAAAGCAGCAAGACAGGGAGCATCAGGCTGTCAGGCCTACGTGGGGTGATCTAGAAGAACTCTTTCTTTCCCTCGCTGTCCGTGGCCAACCCTTTCTTGGAATTTGGGGGTGCTTGTTTGTTTGTTTGTTTGGGATTTTTTCTCAACCCATCTAAAATTCTGGAAAATCGTGATGACGTTTTTCAAGTACCCACAGCCGTCTCTGAAGAAAGAAGTCAAAGCTCCTGCTTTTTGAGCTGCTGTCACTGGCAAACACCAGCCCACCTCCCAGGGTGTTTCAGGCTGCGCCTCGCGGAGGTGCCACCCCAAACGCCACAGCCCGAGCTGAGCTGGGCCACGCTGACCTTCACAATGCCATTGACGATGGAGCCGAGGGCTGGCTTGACCAGCCCCTTGCTGGTGATCCAGAACAGGGTGTACTGGAAGTACCCGCCGGGCCCCGAGTGCGTGTGGGTGCCGCTGAGGATGACGTTGTCGTGCCGGTACAGCTCCCCGTACTTGCTCTGCAGCTGCTTCAGCACCTGGGAGGAACGGGGTGCTCCTGGAAAACCCCTTCTCCTGCCCACAGGCCGCGGAGATTTGTGCCAGCCCTTGCAAAATCCCAGCCAGCCATCCCCCTCCTCACGCTTCTCCTCCTGCCTGGCACAACAAGGAGGTTGTAGCTGTTGCCTTGGCAGGAGCCTCAGAATAGGAATATCTGGTAGAAGACGTCTATTTCCAACTTGAAGTGAATCCCAGGTCATCCCAGGAGCCCCCAGTTCTCCAGCACCTCCCTCCCTCCTCTGCTGCATTTTTAGAGGTGCTGTGATAACAAATTCACAATTCCAATGAACTCCTGGTAATTTTTCCCCTGAGAGAAGCATTAGCAAAGCCCAGCCTCGTCTGCTGAGGAACCCAAAGCTCTTCTCCGGCAGAGACACAGCACCTCCCCAAGGAAATCCCAAAGGAAGCGGCCAGCGGGCTGCCATGCTCTGCAGGGATGGCTGCAAGCCCCCAGCCCCTCCTTTCCAGCCCCTCCTTTCCAGCCCTGTACCTCCAGCCCCTCCTTTGCAGCCCCTCTCTTCCACCCCCTCCTTNCCTTCTTTCCAGCCCCTCTTTTCCAGCCCCTCCCTTCCAGCCCCTCTTTTCCAGCCCCTCCCTTCCAGCCCCGTACCTCCAGCCTCACTCTCTGGGACACCATTCCGATGTCGGCGCTGACGAACACGACGCGTTTGGAGTCCTCGGGGTCTGCCACGATGAAGGCTCGGCTGTAGAGGCGCGAGAGGAGCCCCCCACCCACCTGGTCGGGGTTGGCGTATCCCATCTGCGAGAGAGGAGCTCCGGCATGAACACTGAGCCATTTATTCCTCCGTGTGCACTTTTCTGGGTAGATTTGCCCGGGGGCCAGAGGACTCATCCGACACCTCCGAGCTGCAGCTCTGCCTTGCCCCGCCATTCCAACAATCGTGGAATGGTTGGGGTTGGAGGGACCTTAAATCCACCTCGTTCCAAACCCCTGCCACGGGCAGGGGCACCTCCCACTGTCCCAGGTTGCTCCAAACCTCAAAGAAACTTCACGTAAGGTTTGAAGGGGACACGCGTTTGGCAAGGCAGAGGCTCTGAACCAGAAATCCTGCAAAATATACTGATGGAGGATGAAACCCCAGTATTTCCCCGAGCCCGGGAGGAATTCCCCCCACTCACCAGAGGGACCTGTGCCACGGGGCCCGTGCAGTCAGCTCTGCCAACTCCCACCAGGTACCTGGCTGCTTCTGCCACGACGTCGTTGGAATCTGCAGGAACAGTGAGTGGAAGATCAGCGGGCACGGGCGCCAGCAGCATCGGGGATGAGAGAGGCCAGAGAGCTCAGGCCGAGTGCTCCGTGGGGATCTCCTGCGGGCTGAGCTGCGGAGCCCTCTGGGGTGGGTGGCAAAGGGTGGGCAGGCACGAGGAACCACGCGGGGAGCTCTCCAGAGGGGTCACTGGGCTGTGTGGGGACGCACAGTGAGGGGGAGCCAGCCCAGCATTCCCAGTCAGACTCTCCAAGCCCACCCAGCAGCTCCAGGTGCTGTTTCACACGGGGAATTCAGCTCAGCAGGGCTAAGAACAAGGGGATGGTATGTCAGGAGCTACTGGGAAGGGAGTGGGGAGGAGAGAAGGGCACATCCAGCACATCCTGTGTCCAGTGCTGGTGCCCTGGTCCTACTCCTGGTCCAAAAAAATCCCAGCAGAGCCATCCGAAGCTCAGAGGAGAGAAAAGCAGCTCTGGGCAGTGATTTCCAGGCAAATGGTGAGGAAAAGTTCTCCCAAGGAGATCACGTCTCACCCCAGCCACTGGGAAGGTGCAGAAATCCTTCCAGGATGGACAAACGCGTGGAAGAAAAGCCATCGAGGGCTACCAGATCATAATAAATCAGAAAGGTTATCTGCATCTCAGGAAATCCCAGAGGCACAAGTCACTGGGGGCTGAGATAACACTGTGGGAAAAGGTTAAATATTTCTGTGTGCTCGCTGTGTTCCCACAGCCCTCCCCAGGCAGCTGCTGCCCCCCAGGCAGGGCTTTGGGATCAGGGGACGCTCGCTCTTCCCAGCCTGGCCTTCCCTGGGCTGTCACTTGAAACAGAGGAGGAGGGAAACACTCACACTGGCATTATTTAAAATGGCACCAGTCAACTGAGCCACCCCTTAGAACTGCCCTTCCTTCTCCTCCTCCTCCTCCTCCTCCCCCAAGAGCTCCAACACAGAGGAGAATCACATGTGCAAAACTCGGACGTGTTACAGCCTAAACACGTGAAGTTTTTAGTCCCCAATGTGAACTACACCCAATCTGAGACCAAAATTTAGAAGCTGGAAGGTCCCACTGCTGAGATGTCGAGTCCAGCTCCCGACACCCTCCTGCCCCGTGCCTGGGGATGGGGCTGGAGGCAGCAGTGGGCCGTGATGGGGCTGGAAAACCCCTGGGTAGAACCCCGGGAGCGAGGGGCTGCCAGGACCCCCTGCAGCAGGCAGAGAGAGGGAAGGGAGGGGGGGAGGAGGGGATGGATCCCTGCAGCCGACCCCAGCCCATCCCCGGGCCGTGCATCCACGCCCCGAGAGCTGCCGGAGGGACCCCCTGCTCCTGCCGCCCTGGCTGGGCCAAGGACCACGTGCAGGGTGGTGGTGACAGCTCAGCAGTGGCCTGGGGACCTCTGCCCGTCCCCTCTAATCTCAGCCCTGCCCGGGGCAGGGGGGATGGAGGCTGCCATGGCTCCACTTGCCGTCCGTGTCTTTGGCGAGGAAGTGCAGGGCCAGCAGCACCGCGGTCAGGGCGATCATCAGCACCAGGCACACGATCAGGAACACCTCCAGCCGGGAGAAGGAGCACCTGGACCTCTTTCCACGCATGGTGGGGGCTCTGTGGGTGCAGGGAGGAGCCCGTGGTACATCCCAGTGTGGGCACAGCCCACCCCGAGCACACATCCCACCCTCGAGGAGCTGTGTGCCCACCCAGGGCACACATCCCACCCTCAGGGAGCTTTGTGTGCCCACCCAGGGCACACATCCCACCCTCAGGGAGCTGTGTGCCCACCCAGGGCACACATCCCACCCTTGGGGAGCTTTGTGTGCCCACCCAGGGCACACATCCCACCCTCAGGGAGCTGTGTGCCCACCCAGGGCACACATCCCACCCTCGGGGAGCTTTGTGTGCCCACCCAGGGCACACATCCCACCCTCAGGGAGCTGTGTGCCCACCCAGGGCACACATCCCACCCTTGGGGAGCTTTGTGTGCCCACCCAGGGCACACATCCCACCCTCGGGGAGCTGCTCGTGTGCCCACCCCGAGCACACATCCCACCCTCGGGGAGCTTTGTGCCCACCCAGAGCACACATCCCACCCTTGGGGAGCTGCTTGTGTGCCCACCCAGAGCACACATCCCACTCTCGGGGAGCTGCTTGTGTGCCCACCCCAGAGTCAGAGGCGGTGGCAGCACAGAGAAGGATGGGAAGTGGAGATTTATTTTTCATCTGAAGACAGCAAAAATGTGTCTCCTGCAGGCTGCAGTCACTCCCTGTCACCAGGACAAAGACAGGGAGAGCGCCCAAATTCCCACCCCGTGTTTCCCAGGACACTTTGCTCACCCTTCCGAGAGATCCTGGAATGAAGCCCACGCTATCCCACCAGATCCGGTGCTCTCTGAGGGGCTGAAGGAGATGCCGAAGCTCAGAGCACGTCAGAAGAGAGCACTGTCACCATAATAAACATCACTTCAGGAAACTCAGCTTCCAGGTCCCTCCCAACCCACCCCACTCTGTGAGTCTGGGATTATTCTGGGATTATTCTGGGATTAGAAAGCGAAGAATGAGGCAGAGCCTCTGGTTTTCCTGGCGGTAGCATTGGCCAGCTGTGGTAAAGCTCCTGCCTCCAGGCTATTCCTCACAGGGAATGTGCCCTGGAGACAATGAACCCGCAGGAAACAGCTGCTGCAATGAGAGCTCGTGGTCCTGGAGAGGCCTCAGTGAGAAACAGCATCAGCACAGAGCCCGGTGGTCACTCGGACTTGCTCTAGGTGACCTCTCTTATCAGCTTCTTTTGCTACAGCACTCGTGGCCAGGGCTGAATTTCACAGAGCAAATATTTTAGTGGCAACAAATCTCACGTTGCCGGTTTCCTTCCTGCCCCTTCAATCCCCTGAGCGTGGCATTGGCTGCCAGGCACCCCGAGCTGCCCAGGGAACCCCAGCAGCAGCAGCCTGAAGCACACCAGCCCCACACACGCTCACACTGCTCATCCTCCAGCTGGTTACACCGCCCCAATAGCACGGGAAGATACAAACGCCGATGCTGTGGGGGCCCAGGGGGATCTCCAGCGGGCTTACCTGGCTTCCCTCGCCTGTCCCAGCGGCTCCCAGCTCGAGACCTGCTCCAAGCTGGGAAGTTCAGCTGGAAAATTCTTGCTGAGTAACCCCGTGAGTCAAGCGTGGCACCAGATAAGCAGAAACCAATCGATAATTTTAATCCCTCGAGGAGGTGATAGAAGGTTTCTCCCCGGTGTGTTCCTGCCAAGCTGCAGACAGCATCTCCCTCTCCCACAATAACCTTCCCAGGACCGCACTGCTCAGCTCTGCTGCTCGAGGAATTTGGGAACGGGACTTTCTTTCCTCCCCTTTCCTCATCACAGCTTGACCAGCCTGTGGAAGGGCGGCTGCTTCCCATCTGGATGTGACTCCTGGAAGGGTCACATGGAAGTTCAGTCCTCAGGGTTTCCACACTCTACCAGAAGAACTCGAAAGCAGGATTGTATTTTAAGTGTAAAATACATTTTATTAATGTGTTTCTATTTAGTAAAAACTTTATTGGTTAAACCCCAGCTTTTTCTCCATCTGTTTGCCTTTCAAGTCCCAGATAGGTCTGGATAAATTCCCCAGCTGCTCCAAAATGCTTTATCCAAAGGGGTTTGGCAGTTTGTCCCTCCCCAGAACAACAGGGCCCGTCACACCCTCAGATGTTGGTGCAGCGTGAGGGGGAAGATCCCACAGCCCCTTCTCCCTCTGGCATCGCGGTGGGAATTAAAAGCTGGGAGCACCTCTGGCATTTCCCCTCCCCTCTCAGGGAGGTTCAGTTTTCCATCCCCTTTTCCTTGGCGCATCCCTGATCCAAGGGTTAACACTGCGTCAGCGCTCCGAGGTCACGCGTGGCGTCGCCCTTTGGCTCCGTGATTTTTGGACTTTGCCGGTGGGGAGAAGCAAGATTTGCTGATACCTTATCTCCTGCAGCTGCCGAGGAACCTGCTGGGCCTGGACAGATATCCCCGGACACCGCCGCGCTCCTGGGAACGGCCGGGTCCCAAAGGGACCTTGGAGGGGACGGGGGAGGACAGACAGGACCAGGGAGCAGCTGCTCTGCGGGCATGGGAGAGGTGCTGGGACAGGGATGAGCCAGGAAGGGGCTGTGTGAGAGCAGGAGCTCTTCCTGCAGGTGATGCATTTGCTGGAGCATCAGTACAAGCGAAGAAATTGAGTTTTAAGGAATTGAAGTTACTGCGCTGGGGTGTCCTGCCAGCCTCACCCCACAAATGAAAAGAGCTGAGGAAAAGTGGCTCCGTAACTCCAGAAAGGGCAAACCCCCCGCTGCTGGGGCTGGAGGAGGGAGAGGAAGATTGGTGACAGCTCAAAACATGCCTTGGGGAATATTTTAAATTGTTCTCCTGCTGAGGCTCTGGGGACCCACAGCTCCCCCTGCCCCCCAGGTGATGTGACCGTGTCCAGGCCCAGGACTGCAGAAGCTTTTTAGTGCAGAAAAGGCACTTTCTGGGCTGCAGAGACCTCGGCTGAAGTGCCAAGGGCCCGGTAAATCCCTGTGAATGCCCTCCTGCCTGTGGAAATGTGAGGAAGGCAGAAGGCTCCCACAGACCACCCTCCTTCCCCAGACCAGGAGTCCTCCAGCTCCTCCCCGGTGCCTTTTTGTGCCAAACGACACCAAAGACAGCGATGTCTCCTTTACAATCCTCATCCTCCTGAAAGAAAGGCTCCTCCCCATCGCTGCCACTGCGGGGCTGCACTCTGTGACCTCCCCGGGCACATCCAGTGGCTGCAAACAGCCCGGGGACTTCATCCTGGGCACGGAGAGCGTTCAAACCCCCGGGGACTGATGGATCCGCTGGAGGAACCAGGCACAGCTGGCAGGAGGGAAACCACCCAGCACAGCTGGCCAAACGTGCCTTTCTTTCTCCAGGGAACGCTGTGCTTCCAAATCACTGAGCAAGAGGATTCAAACGACCTCTGTATAGGAAAAAATAAATAATTTAAGAAATTTGGCTTTGAAGTATAAACCCATGAAGCTTTTGCTTCCCTTCCCTCTCCTCATTTTTCAGTTCCTCGTCTCTCGCGAGCAAGACCAGATCATTTCAGAGAAGTGGCCCTTCCCTACAGCATCCAAATTTCACTTTAAAACTGGCATTTCCTGGTCTCTTGGAGAGCTCCCTTTGTGCAAACTATCCAAGCTGGGGCCGGGTAAAACTAAACTCTTCTCCTAAAAACGCACAGGAGGCCACGACCTTCTCTGTAAACCTCCTGAAACAAAAACTCTTCTCATGGGCAATGAAGAGACTGAAAATCCCTTTTATTTTTTTAAATGAGAAGGCCTGGGAGGATGCCTGAAAGGGGCTGCATCAACCCTTCAGTGCTCTGGGGGGCAAAAACCCCTTTTTTCCTGAGAGTGATGGGCAATTCCCCAGTGTCACAGCCTCGCTCGTCCCTGCAGGACAGAAACCTCGATTCCAGCCTGTTTGCCAAGCCCTGGCCAGGGCCTGAGCAGAGGATTGGCACAACCATCACCTCCACGTGAGCGTGTGGCTGGTACGGAGCCAAGATGTTCCCCAAAGCCTGGGATCCTGGGTGTGAGGGGCCTCGGAGCCCTCTCAGCCCTCACAGCAATTAAGAGGCCTCTTACAGAATGTTGTTTATTTACCAAAGAACAGCCAAAGTCCTCTCTGCTGGGCTCAGGATGGCAGGAGATAAAGTGTTTTATCTCAGCACAGAGCTGTCAGCAAGAACCCTGCCAGGCTGCGGCGAGGGCACCCCGGGGCTGCTTTAGGCAGCACCACGTGGGTTTCCTTCCCCACCTTTTCCTGGACAAAACACACGCCCCTACTCCAAGCAGCAGCTGGAAGTGGGAGCAGCCTTACCTGTGGTGGCAAAGGGTGACTTTCCTGCTGGAGCACACAGCTGGGAGCACACACGGAGAGCTCAGGAAGGGCAGGGGGAATGGAAAGGTGAGAAAGTTGGAGCAGTTGCAGTTTCTGAACTCAGAAGTCCTGCACAGATCCCCGAGTGGCAGCTGAGCTGAGGGGACACCTAGAAAATATCATTCCAATGTTGTCCTGGGGTGCCTGGCCTTTCCTTCCCCCCCTCCCCTGCCTTGCCTCACGAGCAAGAACCCTCCTGCCCTTCTGGAAAACTGAGTCACGGTGACCTTTTGCTGCTAATGCAGACATGCACACCCCAAAATTCCCCAGGCGATGTGGTTAAATCTGTCCAGAGGTTAAAGGCAAATGGGTTAAAACTTCACCACAAATGGAGAATATTTTGCCATCCCTCATCTGAAGCAGCAGCAGCCCCAGGGACAGGGCACTTCCCTGGGATGTGGGAGAGCCCAGGGAAGCATCGTTCCCGGGAAGAGCCCAGCCAAGCTCAAAAGCTCTGGCACAAAACTGGGAAAACCTTCTCGAGACCCAAAACCAGCAATGAAGAATCGGGCAGATCCAAATTAAATCCCACTGGGGGTTTTTTGGGGGAAAAATGGTCAGAAAATGAACAAGGTGGGCTGCTTTGTGCCCACCCGTGCCAGCAGGGGCCGAGCTGCTGCTGCTGCAAACCATCTGCAGCCAAGTTATGGGAGCCCTGCCTGCTCCCAAACCTTGCAAGACCTGCTTCTTCCATCATCTTGGAATCACAGAACATCCTGACCCACAGGGACCCATCAAAATCCAACCCCTGGTCCCGCTCAGGACACTCCCAATAATCCCATCACGTGCCTGAGAGTGGTGTCCAAGTGTTGACTGATTTAAGCACGGGATGTGCAAAGGGCGTCGTGCCCAAATCCCGGTGCTCACCAGCATTCCCTGCCCAACCTGCAGCGCCCACGGACAGCCAGGGGCAGGAGAGGCATTGAGAGGATGCAGAAAGAAACCACAGATCCTTCTGGCCAATGTTTGTGGCCAACATCTGCTGAGCTGGATGGGAGAAGCTGCCAAAGCAGGAACTCGTGGCTGTTCTTGGGGCAGCGCTGATCCGCGGGCAGCGGGAACAGACTGAGGCCGGGCGCTGAGCTGTGTCCTGAAGAGAAGCAGGAGGGGGAAGGTGATGGGATCGCCCTTTCCAGAGCACAGGAAAGCAAAGGGATCGCTGCCCTTGCTCGGCTCCTCAAACACCTCCCATCCCTGTATTTTATGGGTTTAAAACCTTCCCCACGCGGCAGCGCCAAAGGCTAAATCCAGATGGATCTCGGCAGCATCAACGCCCACCCTCCCGGCAGGATCCTGGTTTGCCCAGGTCTTTCTCCACCTTGAACTGTCCTTTTCCAGCCTTTTCTGGTGGAGACCCCTCTTCCCAATTTCAGCCTCCTGGCACCTGCTCTGGAATGTCCAGGTTTGCCCCTCCACACACAAACCAGGCTCCTGCCCGTCCTCTACAGACACCCCCAAAGCTCAGCTGGAGGCCACAGAGGATGGTTTTACTGGCAGAGCGTGGGGAAATCCACGAGTTCTGCTGGACTGAGGCAGCACAACACTGGATTCCAGCTTTTTCAGACTCGTGGTTTGCTGTGCTCACCTCTCTGACGGGTACCAAGCCAAGCAGGAGCAGCAGGAGCTCCCCTACCCGAGGGAGAGGCACCAAGGCACCAGCACCCAGGGCAAGGGAATCACCTCAGTGGAGGTTCAGCCTCAGACTGGGACAGGATTGTCCCTGGAAGTCACCCAAGGATGTCAGCCCAGGAACACAGAGCTCACGGGCCAAGGGTGGTGTTCAGCGGTGGCAGAGGAGCCCCACCACCCCCTGGCTGGGCTCTCCAGAAGGCAGAGGCTGAGGGATCGCTGGAGATGGATCTTACCTGAGGTCTGGGGGGAATGCGGAGGCAATCTGGGGTTCTGGCCATCAGCACAACACCGAAGGTCGCCCTGACCCTGAGCCACGTCCCATCCCAGCCAGCCAGAGCTGCAGGGCCAATGCTCCCCGGGAAGGAGGAGAACAAGGCAGCGCAAACTCCACGGCCTGGACTGAACCAAGGCACAGCAGCCCTGTCCCGAATCCATCCTGGGCCCCTCCTCCAGAGCCAGCAGCCCCGAGCCCCGTCCCCGTTCCCAGGCTCCCTTCCCACTGCAGCAGCCCCGCTGCAGCCCGGGTGGGGCCGTGCGGAGCCAGAGCCCCGCAGGAAGTCAGACACCACAAGGCAGGAGTCAGCAGATTCCATTTAATGTCATGTGCATATATATCCATACATTTACTTATGTCAATGGTTCGGATGTGCGTGATGCCAGGTCTTGAAAAATCTACTCCTCGGCTTACTCTGGGAGCGTGAACTCTCACAAAAATCAGCTGGGGTGGGGCTGGGCTGTTTAAAAACTGACTTTTAACCCCAAAGTTGCCACGGCAAAGCCGTGAATTGAAGGCAGAGCAGGCAGAGCTGAGCCCTGAATTCCCACCCGGCTCTGCAAACGCTGCTGCAAAGGGTTTGGCCAAGGAACCCCCTCCCTCCCTGCGTCCCTCCCTCCCTCCCTCCCCGGGACACAGAGAACTGGTAAGGAACGGGCTGCTCTTGCTCAGCATCCCAAGCAACGCCCCACCAGCTCTCCGGGGCAGGTTTTGGCCCGGGCTGAGGAAGAGGGAAAAGAAGCGGAGATAAAACATTCCCCAAAACCAGAAAAGAAGGAAGAAACGACCCTTTCACCACCACGGACGCACAGAAATTGGCTTCTCTTTGCGTTTTGTTTTTTCCTGCTGTCCAGGGGCCAGGGCTGGCAGCTCCCGGGGGAAGGGATGCTCGCCCTGCCCTGCGCTGCGTCCCAGCAGTTGGGGGTAGATTTTTCAAGGCCTGGAGATGGCTCCCAGGAAGGCTCCTCCCGCCCGCTCGCGCCCACCGATTGCATAGCATTTATTTCAGATAAGGCACTGTTTTGCCCGACAGCAATTCCACATCAATGCAGTTTCCATACAGTCCACATCGGATGGCCTACAGTGCAATAACATCAACTTAAAGGCAAGGTTTGCAAGAATAAACCCAGCTTTAAATTTCAACTGAATATCAAAAAGATAAAGGAAACTACATTTTTCAAAAGCCTTTTTTATTTTCCTTCACCATTGTTGTTTTACAATACAAATATCACCTTGTGAATACACAAAAAACCTACAGAAGATAACTCTGCTTCACGTAAAATACAGAATGGATATATATATATTTATATATATATTTTTCTCTTCTTCATTCTTTTTTAAAAAAACTATTTTTTTGTTCTGCACATTGGCAAGTTTAGGATAGGAGACTTCCCCAAACATACAGTACGTATGCCAGGAGTGAAAACTTAGAATTACATGCAGTTTCTGCACAAATATTTTAAAGAAATAGATCATCTTTGTTGTTTTTCAACAACACTTCGATAGGGGATGGAGAAACCACTTGTAGTTCACTCAGTGATCATTTGTAAAATTCTTAAAAAACAGGAATTCATGGCTGTTTTGCTTTTTAAAATCCAGCTACGAAGTAGACAATAAAGTGGTACTTTTTTAGCTTGACCTGCCCACAATGTGTGAGCGAGGTCGGACCCTTTTTTATTTGGTGGGGTGGGAGGTTTTTCCCTACACGTGGCAAATTCAACATTATAAGCAAATTTCCAGTTTAATTTAGCTATAAATGCAAAAATTAGTAATTATACAGTATATATAATTCTGCTTTCATGGAATACTTTATTTTAAATAAAAACATTTAAGACTGCCTACTGACCATACAATCAAGACAAGAAAGGCACTAGAAACATAGACAAATCTCTCTCTCTCCCAAGAAGCATTTTCTTTAAATTTTTTTAACTCTCTATTCTCTGACATGTAAAAATCTTTTTTAAATTTAATTTTTTTTTTCATACACATTTTGAAAAATAAAGTTAGGAAATACTTAGAAAATCACTTTACATTTTTTTCTCTCTTTTTTTTTTTTTTTTTTGGTTTTTTTTTTTTTTTTTTTTTTTCTTATCT
>VZTA01000137.1:0-62376 GCA_013398855.1 Mohoua ochrocephala | reverse complement strand
TTTTTTTTTGCACTTTTTTGACACAGTCAGTCACTGCAGATTCTACAAAATCAGGATTTACCAAACCTTTCTGTGTCTATCATCTTATTCGTAGCGCGGTGCAACAGGTAGAAAGATTTCTCGATTTCAACCCAAGGCAGGTATTTAGAAACCTTCATATAGTCATTTGCTAGAAAATGGCTTACAGCCCAATCTTTGGGGCAAGAGATATGAAAAGTATGTTTTCCCAAGAAAATAATATGCTTTGTTCCCAGACGTGACTGGAAAGACCAGAACTTATGATATAAAAGCTTTTCATTTATGTTGTCGCATCATATACAAAGGAACATGGTGATGGGCAAATGCAAATCCCAACTCTATCGACAAGAAATGTATAACAGTGCATGATAAGTTAAATTCTCTTTATTGTTGTCCAACGCAGATCCTTTGGAGAGAAAAAAAGATCACAGTGCTTACCAGGTAACTGAACAGGTCAGGTCCAGGGAGCTGCTAAAGAAAGGGTTAGGGAGCGGTGGATTTTTGTTTATGGCATCTTCTCTTGGAGTTGTGAGCACTTGGGACAGGTCCCTTGCCGGGCCGGGGTGCCGCTGTTACGTGTCACTCACCAGGCGGCTGTACTTGACCTGCCGGCCCCGCGCCAGCGCCGGACACCGCAGGGGCCAGTGGTAGGAGCGAGGTACAATTCCTTGGACATTCTTCTCGAAGTACTGGAAGGGCTTGTACCACCAGACCCTTGCGAGGAGGTTTGTTTGGGAAGCTTCTTTTAGCACCTGCGGGGAGACAAGGACAGCGAAGAGGATTAGCCAAGGGCAGCTCACTTATCCGCACGACTTCGCTCGCGGCCGCTCGTCGGTGCTGTCCTGCTCCCTGGCTGCTCCCAAAATCTCCCCTCCCAAACAGCTCCCAGCCTCCCTGCACACACCAAACCTTGCTCACCCCTGCCCACGGGACCTCAGTTGTTTGATGGGCCCACAGGGAAGGAATGAATGGCCCCAAGACCGGCGTCTCCTCTCCCTTGGGAATGAAGACGCCATCCCAAAGCACGGCTGTTCCGTAAGTGCCTCTGAAATTCCAGGTAGCTCGGGAATCGCTTTGGAGCCTGGCTGTGTGCCTGTGGAGCCATGAGCAGGGCACATCCCAACCCATCTGGAGGAGGTCAGAACCCTGCACTGCCCTCTACACGCTCCCAGACTGCTCCCACCCACCCTCTGCTTCTCTCGGCCATGAGCAAGTCCCAGCTCAGACACAAGGAGTGGGCAGGCCCCGAGGGAATTATCCAACCCCCTCTGCTGCCTGTTTTCCACAACAGAGCCAGGGATCCCTGTATCCACCCACCCAAAGGGAATATACAAACACAGGGCTTGTACACTGAGCCTAATCTCCATGTCAAGCTCACGTGTCACGTAAAACCCACTGCTGCTTTTAGTTTTAAGGCCAGGCACAAGCCCCAGCACGAGGAAGGAGAGAGCAGCACAGCAATGTGTGCTCAGGGAAGCACCCCGGGACTGGCATTTCCCAACATCCTGGCAGCTCGGGGAAGCAGTGTTGAGCCACCTCCTGAGTCACATCAGGCAGCAAAACAGGAACGTTTCCACACCAAGGGCTCTGCCGAAGCAAGTCCTCAGCAGGACTCAGGGCAATCCTGACTCCAGCACTTCCAGCCTGGAAGCACAGGCAGACCTGTTCTGAGAGCCCAGGAGCAGAGTCTACGCGTGGAATCCTCTGGGGCTGTGTGACAGGAGCTGCAGAGTGCGGGCACAGTGCCTCCCAAACTGACTGAACGTGAGGGGCACCTGATTTGCAACTGGGCATTTGGGGCAGGAATGTACCACAGGGCTTGGCTGTGCTGTTCCAAGCAGCACCAAACCAGTGCAGTAATGAGCTGGGAGCTACAAGGCCTTCAGGAGGCTGGAGCCAGCTGATCTTTAAGGCTCCCTCCAGCCCAGGACGTTCAGTGATGGTTCTGTGATAGGATCTAAAACTCTGCACTGTCACAGTATTAACTCATCTCCGACCATCACAGCAGGTCTGTATTAAACATAATTAACAGCGTGTGCCACAGACGAGCAAAAGGTCTTTGACCACGAGCACAGAAAATATCTGGACACCACTATGCTGTTAGGGACTAAAAATGTCTCTTAATTCCCTTGTCTGCTATCCATAGGAAAGACTGGTGCACACTTTCTCTCAGAGAATCATGGAACACCCAGAGCTGGAAGGGACCCACAGGGATCATGGATCCAGCTGGAAGGGACCCACAGGGATCATGGATCCAGCTCCTGGCCCTGCACAGACACCCCAACAACCCCACCCTGGGCATCCCTGGCAGCGCTGCCCAAGCCCCCCTGGAGCTCTGGCAGCCTCGGGGCTGTGCCCATTCCCTGGGGAGCCTGGGCAGTGCCCAGCACCCTCTGGGGGAAGAACCTTTCCCTGATCCCCACCCTGAGCCTGCCCCGGCACAGCAGGGGAGGTTTCACTTTCCTCAGCGTTGTCAGCTCCTCCCTGACTGCTCCAGTTCACCAGCCAGGGGAACTTGCCACCCCTTGGAAACACTTTCAAAAACCGGTTCATTTTTAGCGAGGCCTCCTACCATTCCTGGTGAGACCTGTGGCTCAAGCCACAGAACACGAGGAAACCCCAGCTGGCCTCAACAACCAACCAAAAAAAAAAACTCAAAGCAAAAGAATCTCAGTTTGTTGTTCTATCACAAACGTGGCCACCTGGCCCCCATTCAGAAGGACTTCAAAGACTGAGGCTACCCAGGGGAAGCAGAGCCCTGCCTGCCTTCAGGAAGACCTTCCCATATTTTTATGGTCAAGACACAAAGAAGAACCCGATTAATGATGCCTCTTTCTCCCCTGCAAACCCAACAGCGGGGGGAAGAGAGGGACTCTCCACAGGACACGGGTGAGCCTGGATATCTTCCCCCCCACACCAGACGAGAGCAGGAGCATCCAGGGAGTGGGAGGAACTCACTTGCTGGTTGGCCATTGTGTGGTACCACCAGAATAGCCTTGTAGTGATGTAGTAAGCCACCACCACGTCCACAGTGTAGTGGTCATGAGCAAGGAGGATGCAGAACATCCCCACCATGCTGAGCGCCCAGCAGAGCCAGTGGTACCACCAGAGTCGCCGTGGGGAATCTGCAAAGAAGCACAGGCAGGGGTTACTTCAAAGGGGAACGTTATCAGGAGTGCTGCTGTGATTAGCAGAGGTCAAGGACTGCAATCCTGGCTGACACAGAGATGCCTGTGCTGAGATTACGGGCAGGAATGCTGAGATCACAAAACAACTATCACTCTCTTAAGGTGTAACTTAAAATTGTACTCAGGGTAATGAGATCCTTGGAAATTAGAAAGGTTATGAAATCTTTGAGAGAGAGATAACATACCCTGGCCAGTCAAATTAACCTGTTTGTGTTTAGATGGGATATTGGGAAGGAATTGTTCCCTGGGAGGGTGGGCAGGCCCTGGCACAGGGTGCCCAGAGCAGCTGGGGCTGCCCCTGGATCCCTGGCAGTGCCCAAGGCCAGGCTGGACATTGGGGCTTGGAGCAGCCTGGGACAGTGGGAGGTGTCCCTGCCCATGGCAGGAGTGGCACTGGAGGGGCTTTAGGGTCCCTTCCAACCCAAACCCTTACAACCCCTCTGGTGAAGAATTTTTCCCCAGTATGCAACTTTTGGTGCAGCCTGAGGCCATTTGCTCTCATGGTGGAAAACGCAGGTGTTTTAACTCGAATTGTGTTCCCCAGTGAGCACAAGAGAAACTCCTCAGTCAGGAAGGAATGACACAGGAGGAGAACAGCAGGGCACTCACACTCTTTGATGAACAGGTAGGTGAGGGTGAGGATGACGGTGTGGCCGCTGTACAGGTAGTCCCCACACATGTTGTGGGAGCCCGTGATGGACAAGCCTCCGCCAGCAATCAACTTCATTATCCTTCGCAGGTGAGATTCCCAGTCTCCAAAGAGCTGGAGGGAGAACAAAATACAAAAGCACAGTAAAATATCACAGCTCAGAGCAATGGTTTCAAGCAGCAATTTGGCCTTTCAGCTCTTCTCCCTTCCTGCTTTGATCCACAAGATCAATCACCAGATAAATCCACAGCCCTTCCCAAGAGCTGGCAGCACATTTCTAGCAGGAAAAGGACTGGAAATGAGAATGTTTTGATGCTTTGCACCTCTTGCAGCTGCTGCTCAGGTGAGATTTTCCTTCTGTTCAAGAGGCAGCACACTCTAAAATAAATGAGGTTTAATTTGGTTCACGTTGTTGGTAACAGCGCGGGCCCTACTGGTGGCTTTAGGACAGAAACCAGGAGGAACTGCCCAGGCCCTACAGCCAGCTGCCAAAACCAGGATCTGATGAACAGAAGAGCATCTCGCTCCAAACCCGAAGGCCTTGGAAAAGTCTGCGGGATTATTTCTTTCCGCTTCCCATTCCAACAGAAACATCTGTGCTGTCTGTCAGAGCACGGTGCCAGACGTGTGCTGTGAATCCACAGCAGCCCAAACAGGGACCTCCCTCCACACCCACTGGATCTGCTCTGACCCACCCCCAACCCCTGGCACTGGCTCACGGAGCATTCCTGAAAAGACTTGGGTTTGCCCAAGGAAAGCCAAATCCAAGCAAACCAAGTCCTTCCCGTGAGGACACTCCGCTCCCTCTCCCGAGTGACCGAGGGCAGCTGGCACTGCCCAAGACTTCTGCTGCTCCCAGCTCCAAGCCAAGCCCAAATATTAAACAAATCCCCAAAAAATGAACGGCACGGGACAACCAGGATGTGTGGAGAACCTCTGGGACCCATTGGGAAGCAGGGACCAGCGCAGGACTAATGGATCAATGCATGTGCTGCATCCTCACCTCATTTCAGGATGCTTGAAAATCCATGGAAACCACTGAACTGTCAGAAGGAAACACAGATCCCCCAGGCTGGCCATTATGCTTTTATTTTAAAGCTTGGCCTTGCTTTAAGAAGTGGAAATTAATAATTTCTGACAGACTCGAGCAGGTTCTTTGCAGGAATTAAACACTTCCTGCTAACAGTTGCTCGCAAACACTGAACTGCTCCCCAAAGCCCACTTCTCACAATCACACAGAACTCAATAAGGTGTTGAGAGGTTATTCTTTTCCCACCAGGACATTCAGAGCTTTCAAGAAAACCCAGCTTTATCCTTAATCTTATCAGGGCCCTCAGCTTGTCTCTGCTTGAGTAACGAGAAGGATTTGCCAACGCCGTAAATTCCCAAAACCGACAGATTTATTCACTTCAGCCCATAAATACCCGTGTTCTTTCTGGTTTAATTTCCTAGCAGCACACTGTTCAAACACGGTGTTGACTCCTCTCCCACTCACTCCTCTTTCCAAAATCCCTCCAAAAGCCACAAAGGCTCTGCCTTGGCAAACCCTGGCTGGACTTCCCCGAGGAGCCAAAGCATTTTGGCTTTGTTTGGACATGCCAATCCTCACCAAAACAGCGCCAGCACGTGCATCAAGTCCGATCAGGATTTCACTGCCTGTCCATCGGGGCTTTTACAACCTGCCACCTGATTTATGGCTCTGCTTCTGCCCTTTCTCCTGCTTCAGTTGAGTCACAGCACAGCCAGCCCCAGGAACTGCAGTAAGGACCAGGATTCCAGCAATGCTGGCGTGACCAGAGATGGATTCCACAGCACCAGCCCTGTCCCACCTCCACCCTGAGCACGTGAATTACCCTTCCAGGCTGACCACAAGGGTCTTGCCCAAGCACCTCTGTCCCAGTAGCCTGGTTTCAGCCAAGGCTTTCACAAGCCCAATTTATCTCTCAGAGGCAGGGCTAGACTGGGGAGGAGGTGAGAAGTCCCCGTGCTAACAGAATTGCCAAAATATGTGCAAGAGACAGCCTTAGGAAAGTCTCTTTGGGCCATTTTCAACCACGTATCACATCTGCATTTGACACTGAGGTGTGTATTTCTTTAGAAACCAGTGACTCACACGTGGCAGAGGCTGCACACCTTCGACTGCTTCAGTGGGACAGGAACATGCTGGTCATGCAAATGAGCTGAAAACGCCACAGAAATTGGGTAGCTCGGTGCTTTGAAAAGGGTGGGAATTCCTGCACTGCCCCACAGCACCTGTCAACACCTCCAGTGAGAGGGCAGCCAGTGACCTGCAGAAGGATGTCCCTGTCACACCAAACCAGTGCTCTCAAATCAAAATCATAGAATGGTTTGGGCTGCTTTGGGCTTAAAGCCCATCCCATCCCACCCCTGCCATGGGCAGCCCCAGCTGCTCTGGGCACCCTGTGCCAGGGCCTGCCCACCCTCCCAGGGAACAATTCCTTCCCAATATCCCATCCAGCCCTGCCCTCTGGCACTGGGAAGCCATTCCCTGTGTCCTGTCCCTCCAGTTCCTGCTGCAGGGTCCCTCTCCAGTTTCCCTGTATCCCTTCAGCCCCTGGAAGGAGCTGTGAGGTCTCCACACAACCTTCTCCTCTCCAGGCTGAGCAGCCCCAGCTCTCCCAGCCTGGCTCCCCAGGGGAGGTGCTCCAGTCCCCTCAGCAACTCAGTGGCCTCCTCTGGACCTGCTCCAACAGCTCCATGTCATTCTTATTTGGGAGCACCAGAACTGTGCACAGAATTCCAGGGGGGTCTCATGAGAGCAGAGTAGAAGGGGAGAATCCCCTCCCTTAGAAACACTTCTTGAGAAAGCCGTTTTGGGAACAGCAGGGAGAGGGGGAAGCACACAGGGCAGAGCACGGCAAGGCAGCCAGGAGTTTACCTTTGGAGAGCACTTGAAATGCATTCCAGGTACGGGGAGTGTAGTCACATACATGGTAATACACCGGTACAGGTATAGTGTGCCAACTATACAGAAAAATCTTCTGCTAATTATAGACCTGGCGGCGAGAAAAAACAGGCAAAAATAAGGAGGTCACTCAAGGCAAACAGAATCCACAAAGGTAAATAAAACAAACCACCAGCTGTTTTCTGCCGGCGCTCTGGAAACTCGTGACGCTATCGGCTTACACCTGGGAATGCTGAACCACTCCGCAAATATTCCCACGCCTCCCAGGCCAGGAACACGGGAGCAACTCGACTCACGCTGCCCATGGAAGTGATTACAGGAAATCTAAGGATTAGGACACAAAAGCCTGTGCAGATTGGGTGCTGAGGACATTAAAGGGGATTTCATGCCCCACACCCCTCCATTAGCTGTGGCCGTCACTAATTTCCTATTCGAGGCAGGGGATGAAGTTACAGTATTTTCATTCTGAGATGAAAAGGAGTAGGTTTATTTCAGCTGACACACAATTTAGTGATTACAAAGGGTCTCCTGTATAACCCAGAGGAGTGAGAGAACACATCTTTCCCGAGCAGCATTATAAAGGGAGCAATTCACATCAGCAAGGAAAGCTCCCAAATAAGAATGCAGAGCTGCTCTGGCTGCAGGACGGGCTGTTCGCAGGGGAGCCACTCAGCAGCCACAGCTGCAGAGACATTTATTAGCGAGGGCTGGTGTTCACAGAGAGGGCAGATGCAGAGCTGGGGTACTGTGAGGTGCTTCTGCAAACCAGCGAGAGCACCCGGGGTATAGGATGGGCTCAGGAGGGACAGCCAGCCCCAAAACTGCCCCACTGGGGTAACACCTAAAAACACCTCAAAGAAAGGCAATTAAACCCCTCCTGGCACATCCACCAGGACAGAGGCAACCTCTGGAGAGAACCTGAGGAGAGATCACTGCCAGGGTCACAAAAATCGGGGGTAAATCCAATTATAGCAGTTAATGACCCTTTGTGTTCCACCGGTTACAAACCCTGTGGGTTTGGGTTCATTTTAAATCATTATTTGCAGTTATGGCCATTTCAAGCTGCAGGTTCTGGCATTCACAGAATCCAAGAGCAGACTGGACTGGAAGGGACCTTAAAGCCCCTCCAGTGCCACCCCTGCCATGGGCAGGGACACCTCCCACTGTCCCAGGCTGCTCCAAGCCCCAATGTCCAGCCTGGCCTTGGGCACTGCCAGGGATCCAGGGGCAGCCACAGCTGCTCTGGGCACCCTGTGCCAGGGCCTGCCCACCCTCCCAGGGAACAATTCCTGCCCAATATCCCATCCAGCCCTGCCCTCTGGCTGTGGGGAGCCATTCCCTGTGCCCTCTCACTCCAGGCCGTTCTAAAGAGTCTCTCTCCCTCTTTCTTGGAGGTTCCCCTTTCAGGCACTGGAATTCATTTGTTGCTATTCTGCTCGCTTTTAAAAAAATAATATTCCTATCAAGCTGAGCTCTTTCGAAACTCAAAACTGGCCATCTTTTGAAATGTTCAGCGCTTTTGGAAGAGTTGTTAAAGTGGAGTGCTCCACTCTTGGAGGAGTGTGACCCTGCAGAGCCAGGTCAGTAACACCTCGAGTGCCTTGATTTATCAGGAAAGCTTCACCTCTCGCAGGGTGAGCACATTTTGCACTGGAGGGCTCTCTGCTGTAACACAGCATTCCGGGTTTCTTCCTCCCCTCTCCTGGTGTAAACATGGACAAAGCTGCGAGTTTAGAATCGTGATTATTAATGCTGCTCCATGGACTGAAATTTAAGTGTGGAGGGCACCGTTCCAGCGGGGCAGAATTTTTCCTCTCAGATCTCGCACTTGTGGCTTTTAGAATCAGACATGAACCTGCTTTTTTCCTTATAACAGAAAGGCAAATGGAGGAGTAGGGATTAAAGACTGTGCAGCATGATATTTTGAGAGACCAAAGAAATGGCAGCATTTTACGGAGCACCGAACTTCTTTTTTTTATTAAAATTACCACATGATTTAGCTGGATTTGACATATTTTACCTTAGGAAAGTCTGAGAGAGCTCTGCACTGTAATATAAAGAAAATAAACTTCAAAAGCCTCCTATTTCCCCTTCTCCAGAGGACTTGTGAGCATGTGAGACTCAAGAGCCAGCCAGCCAGCAAGTACAACCTCCACCCTTACTCCTGGCCCAGGGAACTCCATTCCAGCTCTGCAGACCTCAGCAGGGAGCACGCTGCTCCTTCAGTCCCATGAGGGAACCTCACGGCCAATCCTGGCGTTGTACCTCTCCCACAACATCTGGGAATGCTTCCCAGAGAAATGTATCTGCCTCAGCAGCTTCCTCGAGCTCCCTGTGGAAACCCCAGAGTGCCCAGGCCAGACCTGCTCCTGCCTTCTGGAGAGACAGCAGCCCAACCCCACGCCATGCACAGCGTTAGAATCATGGAATTGCAGAATGTTTGGGTGGGAAGGGGCCTCAAAGCCCATCCAGTGCCACCCCTGCCACGGGCAGGGACACCTCCCACTGTCCCAGGCTGCTCCCAGCCCCGTCCAGCCTGGCCTTGGACACTGCCAGGGATGGGGAAGCAGAAGTGAGGAAGGTCCACCTGGCCCAGTGCCCTCCCTTTATTCCTGAATGAAGTTTCAAAGGGAGGGGATGACCCACCCCACAAAAGAGACTAAGCTCTTTCTGTAGCAGAGCCGCCACCCCTTTGGCCTGCACCACCCAAAGGCACAGGAACGAGCTCCTCCAGACAATGCCACCTCGCTGGGCTCCTGTTCCTGCCAGCACCTCTCCTGCTCTTCCCTTTCTGCTGCTCAGCCACAGCTTGGGCCTCTCGGACTTTGATCCCTCTGCTCACATATAGAAAAGAGGGATTTTGGTCCTCGAAGCATCCCATGATCAGTGCAGACACTGACCAAGCTCTGTGACACCTTCCCCTAACACCAGAAAAGGCCCTTCCAAAGGGCACTTCCCATGGCAGAGGGTTGGAATGGGATGATCTGTAGGGTCCCTTCCAACCCCAGACATTCTGTGATTCTGTAACATAAATAAAAACGAACACAGCAAAGCAAATGGGGACAGGGTGGGGGGGGACCTTCACATCTGCCAGTGACACCAACTCATGTACGTTATCATCAACTCAACCCACATCTCACTGCTTCCACATCTCCGAGGGGTCTGCTGCTCTTCACCCACGGGCTCTGCTCAGCTCCACCACAGGCTGTTTGATCCCTGGCACGGTCCTATTAACCCGACACCTCCTTCTTGAGGGCAATCCCACACCGCCTCCTCCAGCTGTTTCCCTTGGGATTAAAATGATGGAATACTCTGAGCTGGAAGGGACCCACAGGGATCATGGATCCAGCTCCTGGCCCCGCACAGATACCCCAACAACCCCACCCTGGGCATCCCTGGCAGCGCTGCCCAAGCCCCCCTGGAGCTCTGGCAGCCTCGGGGCCGTGCCCATTCCCTGGGGAGCCTGGGCAGTGCCCAGCACCCTCTGGGGGCAGAACCTTTCCCTGATCCCCAGCCTGAGCCTGCCCTGGCCCAGCTCCAGCTGTTCCCTTGGATCCAGGTTCACAGCTGCCCTCTCAAGAGTGTGAGCTGGGCTCCCTCTGAACAAACAGTGAGTTCAGAACATCATTTCGCCCAATCCATGGCTTTTCACACATGAAAAAGCTTCAAGTTCACCGTGCAGGCAAACACGAGCAGGGGCATTGCTTAGTTTCTTAGGGAACATTTGGATTTCTGCCTTCTGCAAAGCAGCTCACACTGTGTGATATCTATTTCAGCTTTGAAAACCGAGATAAGGAGATCACAAGGAGCTTCATTTTGTTTGGATGCAAACCAGCATCACAGAATCACAGAACCACCAGGCTGGAAGAGACCTCCAAGATCACCGAGTCCAACCCATGCCCTAACACCACCTCAACTAAACCATGGCACTGAGTGCCACATCCAGTCTTTTTTTAAACACATCCAGGGATGGTGACTCCTCCACCTCCCCGGGCAGACGATTCCAGAACTTTATCACTCTTTCAGTAAAAAACTTTTTCCTAACACCCAACCTAAATTTCCCTTGGCGCAGCTTGAGACTGTGTCCAAAAGCTGCCCCCCAAAAGCCGTCAGAAGCACTCGAGTTTTGAAAAGGTTTTACTTACTTGTATTTTAAGAGCAGCCACTGAACAAACCACAGTCCTACAAGGATCATGCCGTTGATTTCACAAATAGAAAAAGCCCATTGCACCCGATCAAAGCGATCAAAAAATGCATCTGGGAGGGGAGGCTGCACCTCCTTGGGAGGCACTCGTTCATGAACCACCGAGATAGTCACCGTGGTGAAGACAAAACAAAGAAGTGCATAAATAAAAGCCAGGAAAGTCTTGCCCCATTCCATGGGATACTGCGAGCGCTCCGGCTCCGGCATGGGGATCTTGATCATCTCCTTCTTGAACCCGTTGGGGACCCCGTTGAGCTTGAGCACGGCGCCGAAGCCGTTCTGGCGCGCGGGGTCGCCGGCGCGGATGTGCCCGTTGGCGTGGCCGTTCTTGTGAGCCTCCATGTGGTGAGCCATCTTCAGCCCCTCGATCATGTTCAACAGCCGCTGGCCGCTGTCGGAAGACACCCGGGACAGAGGGGATTTCTGGAAATCCTCCTCCGTCAGGTTGATGAGGTCCCGCCCGGTGAAGCTCTTCAAGGGCTCACAGTACTCCGGCACGGCATTGTCCATCAGCCAGCTGGCCACCTCCTCGGGTGACCACAGCACCACTTCTTTCATCTCGCCCGGGACGGTGGCACATGGGCTTTAAAGCGGGCAGCACTCACTGCGGCTCCAGCGCGGCGGGAAGCTCCTCCTTGGCTTCATCTTGTCCCGGGAATGGGTTTGGCCAGAGGCGAGAGCCCGTCCCCACCCAGCCGACACCAGCGTGCGGGCGCCGCGGCCAGCATAGGAAACGCTCTACTTCATCTTCGTGCGGGCATTCTTCTTCCTGGGGAGGGGAGAAAAACCCAAAACCAGGCATTAGGACGGCGTTTAGCCTGCAGTTCATGGCCAAAGCCAAAATTCCTGCACAGAAACAGCTGCGCTCGGGACGGACGACAGACTCTGGAGGGCAAAGAGCAGCAGACGCGAGCTCCAGCCTCGTACACACAGCACTGTCCTTCCCGAGCTCGCTGCTCATTTCTTAAAAGATTTAACACCACTTTGCAGCTGTGGGGAGCCTCCTTCTCGCTCTGTATTTCTCATATTTTCTACTCCTATGCTCTAGTCCATGAGCAGCACCCAAAGTCCTCTTACAATCACCACACTCATGGATTTAAGGATCTACAGAGCAGATCTCTGGGATTATTTACCAGACAGGTAAATAATGGTACATTTAGGTGGCAGAAACCTTTTCTGCCCCTTACAGACTGGCACCTTAATGCAATGTGTGGCACCAGTGGTTGAATACCAAACCTGGTTTTCATTCTGGAAGGCAAAAATCATAAAATCGCAAAATCCCAGAGTGATTTGGGTTGGAAAGGACCTTAAAGCTCATCCCATTCCACCCCCTGCCATGGGCAGGGACACCTTCCATTACACCAGGTTGCTCCAAGCCCCACCCAACCCACCCTAGAACTCCTCCAGCTGCCATATACAGTCATCGACACCAAAAAATGGATGTAGGTAAGCAAGGATCTACTCTCTGGGCCAAAACACCAGCAGGAAAATCAATTCTCAAACAAGCTACCCTGAAAATAAACGGAAGCATTTAGGTTTGCAGGTATTTAGCAGCTCTGTGAGCTAAATTTGACTGTTTCCAGGGTATACTGCTCCAATTCAAAGAAATGTTTTCTACCAGCTAAAAAAAAAGGAACCAGGAGAAAAATGATTTTTTTTTTTAAAAAAGNACTAGGTAAGAAACTTCTATACCCAATGAATTGCAAAAACAGCTTAGAAAAGCTGATTGCTTCCAGCACAGCAGTTACAAGAACACGGAAGTTACTTGCTTGGAATCTCTTCCTAAATTTTTGAGACACAAGCAGCAAAGAAGGCAGCGACGGCAGCGACCACCAGCAGCAAATGCCCACGTTTGAGGTGCTCATTCCACCAACCAACAAAAACTGCTCCTCCCCAGAGCAAGGAGAGGAGAGCAGTGGAAGCCCCACCATCCCACGGACCACGTGCTCTGCTGCAGCATCACAAACACGAAGTGAGAAGGTAACAGCACAGGGAAAATAAAACCATTTCATATTTTCAAAAGTCAGATCAAGCCTTAATCAGCTGTAAGAACATTTTTAGTCTCTTACAGGCTCCCGAGTGTTTGTGTTTCATCGAAGGGAGCAAAGTTGTGACTGAGGAAAACCAAAATAATTTACCCTACTGGCACGATTTGAGTTGAAGTGGCTCAGAACAGACACAGAGCTTTACTCCCACGCAGACATGACCACGCTGCATATCAATTCATTTCTGACCTGTTACCTCTAAGCTCAGCGAGAAACACGAGGTGCTGTTTTTAATCTGGTTTTCCATGGAATGAACTGTGACGGTTGAGGAAAGAAAAAGCCTTGGACGGAAGGCCTTTGGACAGGCCCCCTCTCACTTACTGGGCACACCAGGAATGTGCACATATTTAAATCCACGGAGCAAGCAGGGATGAAGATGACTCTTCCACCTTGTGAACATCCGTGTTGTTTTAAAGCAGAAGTGAGGATATAAGCTCTATTTGCTCCCTTTTCTTTCAGTACCGAGGAAGGCTTTCAAGCCACAGATTGCTTCATTATTCAAGTTGTGTTTAGCAAATCAGTATTTAGTTACAGAGCTCTGAACATGGAAAAAGGATGGCCTGAATTATGCATGTAACCCACATTAGAAGCTCCTACAAGGCCGGGACTGAGGAGCAGCTCAGCTCCACCCGCCTGTCTCCGTGTGCTCATCTCAAACCCCGGCTCTGGCAGCACAAATTCCCAACAGGCGATCCTAACAGACTTCTCCGTGGGCTTGTTGCTTCCCAGGATGGTGCCTCACGATGTCGATAAAGCCAAAGTTATTTCTTTTTACTGCTGTTCCCCCAGCCAGGCTCTGGGCCTGCAGCAGGGCCCAGTTCCCCAGTGCTGTTCCACTGCCACGGCGCTGCCTCTCCGAGTTCTGCGTTACAACCCAGCCCGGCTTTGGGGCTCTCAGAGCACTCCGTGGGCACCACGAGGTGGGGCAATATTAAACCTTTTCAGTTCTCAACACTGGAGTGCCTGAATCCCAGTTTCCCAAATCCCTGAACCGTTATCCTCCCGACCGAGCAGCTTCCTGTCCATCCCTGACAACATTTTTACAGATTCAGAATCCCAAAGACACAGCTCGGGAGCCTGCAGCCAACCTTCAAATCACATCTCCGCTGCCAGGGAAGGTTTAGATTGGATACTGGGAAAAATTTCCCCATGGAAAAGGTTGTCCAGCCCTGGAACGGGCTGCCCGGGGCAGTGGCAGAGTCACCATCCCGGGAAGGTTTAGATTGGATACTGGGAAAAATTTCCCCACGGAAAAGGTTGTCCAGCCCTGGAACGGGCTGCCCGGGGCAGTGGCAGAGTCACCATCCCTGCCTGGAGGGGTTTAAAACATTTGTAGATGTGGCACTTGGGGACACGGTCGGCGGTGGCCTCGGCAGTGCTGGGGAATGGTTGGACTCGATGAGCTTGGAGGGCTTTTCCAACCGAAACCATTCCCTGATTACATTCCAGGCAAAGCTGCCAGCAGGTTCTGAGACCAGCTCCAGATGGAAAAATCTGTTGCCAGCTGCAAATAGCACTCGGATACTGGCACAAGAGTCCCAAAATGCTGGCGTGGCCCCGGGATACCTGGCCTGGCAGCCTGACAAAAAACAACAAATGTGTGTCTTGCAGTAAAACTGCAGCTTTGGGCAGCGCTGCCGAAAAGTACAATCAGTTCCAAAACGTGCAATCCCAGCCCGCTGCTCTCACAGCACCAGAGTAAACCACTACCAAGCACCTTTTGTAAAAGCAGAGTAACTGATACTCACAGGAGCAAGGCTCAGAGGAAAGGTAATCCTCTGCCCAGGACACGGGCCATGGAGATGAGTTGTTTTCATTGAGAGCTAAAACGAGGAAAACCAACTAAAATTTTTAACACCACTTATCATTCGAGCCTGCTTTTCACAGCCTAATGGGGGAGGAATAGGCAAAAAAGCTTCCTTACTCACACCTTCCAGCTTGTCACATTAAAAATTCCTCATTCCCTACGGTGTACCCATGAAAGCTTGATGGGGTGAGCTTTGCAGAGACTCCAGGGGACTAACAGCCCTCACTGACCCCCTCCCTTCCACAAAAGGCCTTCTCCTCTCCACACAAGCTGAAGACAGAAGGTGGGGACCAGTGTGAGCTGCAGCCAGGCCACATGGCCAGGCTCGGTGTGGCCCCACGAGGATGGGGCACACACAAAGCTCCCCAGCTCTGACACAGGCTCTTTAGGCTGGGTGACTAAAAATTCCCTCCATCTGCAGCAGAGCTGCCTCATTAAGGAGCCTGAGCCCGAGAAGGAATTATAAATAACAATGTGATTATCATAACAATACCAGCTGCACCATGATAATGATGCTGTGGAAAACCAGTACCTCAAAATACCCACACGAGATCGAGCGGCATGGAACAACCTCATCAAGGGCTCCAGGTTGCACCTCCTCATGTTTACAGGACCTTTCTTCCCCCGTTCCCAGCAAACACCGAAGTGCTAACTCAAAACACAGGGAGTAATTCCCACCACCACTTCCATCCACACCTTGGCCACGGCCATCCCAGAGAGTTAAACAAGTATTTGGGGGTGCCCTGTTACAACCCTGCCTGTCAAGGCCTGTTCTCCTCTCCTGAGATGCAGCCGGGCACAAGGAGCAAAGTGGAAGCATCCCCGGTTTTGGTCAAAGGATGAGATAATCGGCCATGAAAGCATCAGCTGGTTACTCCTCCACACTCAGAATCACGGAATCATGGAACGACCTGGCTTGGGAGGGACCTTAAAGCCCATCCAGTGCCACCCCTGCCATGGACAGGGACACCTTCCACTGTCCCAGCCTGCTCCAAGCCCCAATGTCCAGCCTGGCCTTGGGCACTGCCAGGGATCCAGGGGCAGCCACAGCTGCTCTGGGCACCCTGTGCCAGGGCCTGCCCACCCTCCCAGGGAACAATTCCTTCCCAATATCCCATCCAGCCCTGCCCTCTGGCACTGGGAAGCCATTCCCTGTGTCCTGTCCCTCCATCCCTTGTCCCCAGTCCCTCTCCAGCTCTCCTGGAGCCCCTTTAGGCCCTGGAAGGGGCTCTGAGGTCTCCCTGGAGCTTTTTCCTCTCCAGATGAGCACCCCCAGCGCTCCCAGCCTGGCTCCAGAGCAGAGGGGCTCCAGCCCTGGGAGCAGCTCCGTGGCCTCCTCTGGACCTGCTCTAACAGCTCCACATCCCTCCCGTGCTGAGGACAAGGCCCAGGTCAGGGGGCTCCTTGCAAGCAGAAACTGCTGAGTCTCACAACTAACACTGATGAGACAAAACCACATCCACCTAAACCAGCAAAAAACCACCTCCCAAACTGGTTTGTTCATCTCCAAACTCCTCCTAAAGCACTTTGAAACCCGACCAAAGCAAAGCAAGCCTAAGCCTTCCCAAACCGAATCGTGCCCTCCTCATGTTTGTGCTTTTACTCAGCTTTGCTGCCAAGGCAACAGTCACTATAGAAATCAGTCAAATAATCAGCCATCTCAGCAACTCCTCACCAGGAGCCAGGAAATCCTTTCACAGGCAATGGGTGTGTTCCACTTGCAACCCTCAGCATCCTTCCCAAACAGCCCAGGAAAGTTGAGATGAGCCTCGGTGAAAAGGACGCGTTTGAACGAGAGAGGTCTGTAAGCGCAGCTGGGAGACCCGATAACGGCACCGTGTCACTCGGAGAACAAACCCTGAGGTTCACGCCGATAATGTGTGCCCACAAACCAGCAGGAGAAACCCAGCTGCTGCAAGGACTGAAGATTCAATGCTTTCTAACCCAGCCCACCAGTGAACTCCCCAACCCCCCTGATGAGATGAGCAGGACCGAACGCAGAGACCGAGTGCTCCGGATAAAAGCTGGGAGGGAGCTCTTGTCCTGTGTTTTTAGAGCACAAAACAAACCGTTCACAGCCTGAGTCACTGCCACAGTCACCTCCTCTCCAGGCATTCTATCATGGCTAACAATAACGCTCTGACACCTCAATAACTGGACATCCTGTACTTGACGAGCACCTCTGCACACCAGCCTGCAAGGAAAGGGCGCTGCCTGCCACAAATTATGTGCTGGGTAGCCCTAACAAGCTCTCCGGCCCTGTTTCCCTCCCTCCAGGACAGCCTTGCCTCCAAACCAGCGTCACCCCTTCTGCACCACTAACAAGCAAGGAGCTGCTGGCAGCGTAAAACGGGCCAGTAAAGCTGGGTTTGTGCTGGAAATACAAATCTATGCGAATATAAAATAGCTGTGAGTACAACTGTGAGGCACAGGTGGGCTCACAAGCTGCACAGAGCTCCGAGAGAGGTTTCCAAGGTCAGCCCCAGATGGAAAACATTGGCCTGTGGACAGAAAGTCAGAGCAAGTGGAGTTACTACTACAAAAAGAGAGAGGGGATGAAAATGCAAAGCAACGCCTACATCCCCTGAACAGCTATTTACACAGCTTCAGAGAGAGGAAAAGCCCTGCCTGAATACTACATAAATCCCTGAGCAGCCTGGTTTTTTCGAAATTACTTGATACCAAGAAGTAAAAAAACCCCTCACCATATATTTTCTATCCTAATTGAATAAAAAAAACCAAAACCACCCAGAAATGAAAATCCACTCACAGGCTTAGATCTTGGTGTAACAGCTCAGAACACAAGCCCGGAGTTGAGCGGGGAGGATTTAAAACCCAAAGTATTTGCAGCACATTTGGATAACCAAAGAGATCCCACCTCCAGATGGGAACACCACCAGCGAGTGCTTCCCTCCGTGAGACTCCACCAGAGCTTGGAGCACCCTGGTCTAGTGGAAGGTGTCCCTGCCCATGGCAGAAGCTGAAACTGGATGGTCTTTAAGGCCTCTTCCAACCCAAACCATTCCATAATTCTGTGATTTAAAGCCCTGTACCTCAGCTTTCCTCCTCTCCCATCCTCCTGGCGCTTGGCAGAAGTTATGGAAACCTGTGAACCCTCACGGGGAGGCCTCACCTGCCCAGAGGCCTCACCCCAGGGGCAGCTGCTAAGCAGGGCTTTTGTTCTCCCAGGAGGGAAATCCTGCTTCCAGTGATCTGGGGATGGAAAGGATGGAGCGGGGAGGAGGGCAGGTGAGTTGCAATTACTTCAGGCTGGGAAGTCGCCCCGAGTCAGGGAGGCAGAGCCAGGCACCAGGCCCAGAGCCTTCCTGCCCATTGCAGGGGTAACCCAAGCACCCATCCCATTTTGCACTCCATTCCACGGTCCTAACGTCTCAACCCTAAAGCAATCCAACACCTGCAACAAAAGTGGGACCAACATTGGCTTATTATCGAACAGCTGCAACAGAAAATCCATGCTTCAGCTCCCCACCCCAAAATGCAAAGGGGGGTGTGAAAATATTAACAGAACATCACAAATCTTTAAACATGAGTTTAGATTGGGTATTAGGAAAAATTCTCCCCTGTGAGGGTGGGCAGGCCCTGGCACAGGGTGCCCAGAGGAGTTGTGGCTGCCCCTGGATCCCTGGCAGTGTCCAAGGCCAGCACCTGGACACTTGGAGCACCCTGTGGAAGGTCCCTGCCCATGGCAGGGGGTGGGACGGGATGAGTTTAAGATCCTTCCAACCCAAACCATTCTGTGATTTTATGAACAATCTGCTTAGACACCGGGATCTTCAATGCTTCAGCAGCTTCCTAGAGCAGAACCAACCCGCCCAGCACCCCCAAACCAACCCACCCCCCTCGGGCACCGCGCCGCGCTCAGACCTTGCCCACGCGGGATCTGGACGGGAGCAGCCCCGAGCGTCTGTGGGCTCTGGGCTCAAGCAGCAGCAGCAAGCTCCGGCCGCCGTCCCCGGCTGAACACACATCCCTGGGCTGCCTCGGGATCTGGGTCAGCCAGAGATAGGGCAGGGCTGGAAATAGAGCCCCGTGTCCTCGTGCAACCCCGCACACAACTCCGGTGCTGAAGAGCGCGGAGCGATGCTCGCCGTCCCCCCGAGAATACCCAAACCTCCCCACGGTACACGAGCAACAGAGGGACCTTCAAAGGAAAACAGATGAAACACTGAAAAGGCAGAAAAAGTGTGGGGTTTTTCCCTACAAGGCAGGGCAGAAGGATGGAAGCAGGAAAATAAGGGGAGATTAAATGTTTGTGGCATGCTCCATATTTTAACTCGGCGCAGGTGTTTTGGGGTTTGGGGGAGGTTTTTTTACCTCCAGTGACTACCTAAAAGCCATTTATTATTAGAAAGTCAGATTTGTGGGAAACCTCTGGGAATCTAAGTGGCAGCACGAATTTAAAATTTAAAAAATCATGGGAACAGAAAGGGAAGTTGTGCCCAAGGAACCTGAGAGCAGTCTTGTGACTGATGGTTAACATGGCTCTGAAATGCAGACTCCAGCATAATCTGCCAAACCAGCCATGCAGATTAGGAAAAGGAAACCTGGCAGAAGTCACAGAGAAAACAGATCCTCACTGAGGACTTAAATCAGTTATCTGACATATTTTTTTAATATTAGGGTTTGTTACTGGCCATGTATGAGACAGTAGCCAGACCACAACAGTTGCTTCCTCCCAACTGCCTTTGCCAGGGCTGTAACTAAAGCAAAAGAAAACTAAGTTTACACGCTAGGATTCCCAGCCTAGAATAATATTTCCATATTTCATTAGCAATATAAATATTTTATTTCAAATATCCTACTTTTGAAGTCCCAACACATCAGAGCCACATCAAAAAGACTCCGAGCCTCCAGAGCTGAAATGTAAATATCTATAGCTCTTCATGCACAATGCTGTTCTCTGCATTTCAGCTGTTACTTTTCATAAACCCACCCAAAAGACACACCACCGACATTATTCATCTTCAATGCCATTCCTCTTGGAAAACAAAACAATCCCTGGGTTTGCCTTTAATTATTTTGTTTCATGTAACACAGAGCGTTCCTCGGTCTGAAAGACAAAACACCACAGATATTCAAGATTACTTCTGGTATAAACAGTCTGACTTTTTGAACACAGAGTCTTCCTCTTTCCAGCGATACCTGCTCAGAGCTGCACCGCAAATCAAATAAGTCTCTTCAAGACATGTATCTGCAGGAAGGAGAGGGAGGCTCTTACTGCATAGCTGGTCCAGAAAAATCAGAAACACGGGAAAGGGAAGAAAAAGGAAAAAATCCCAAACCGTCGTGATTGCCAACGAGTTATGGGTGTACAGGCTGCATGGTGGGAACGTGTCTGACTCGAGCCAGAGCTCCTGACAATGCAGATGAACTGCCCCGGCATCTTCCTTTTTGTGGTTATGCTACAAGCAGGAAAAGCCCTCTCGGTTTATCTGCCAAATTCCACTCACTCTCTTTACTCTCCATCCCAGGAAGCCAAATGCCTCTGTTTGCAGTGGAGATCTGCCACCGCTGGCCTTGGCCTTGATGGCAAAAACCACGTTCCAGCAAACCCAGTGTGGCTGGGGACATAAATCCTCCCCTTCCCAGTCGAGCCAGCCAGCGTCTCTTCCTCCAGCAGCCACAAGGAGGATGCCAAACAGTTCAGAGCAGCTCTGCTCCCTGCTCCAAGGGTCCTGCTTCTGCATTTTATAGGTGATTTCATCACTGTTGCTCGGTGTTTCATCACTGAACGCGACGCTTTGATGCTTCAACAACCTCCAAATCTCAGAATTCGGTCTCCAGAAACCCAAGCCATTCCTCCCCTAGTGCTGCAAAGTGGTTTTATCTGTGTGTCAGACTATTCCTACTCATTCCATCGACTGTTCCCACTCAGCTGCTCCCAACCCATGTCGGATGTGACACCGCTCCCATTGATGATCCTGTGACACCACCAAATCCTGCTTAAATCTTGCTGCTGACTACAAGTGGGCACTGAACCCCAAGAACGGGAATACACAAACATCCTCCCTGAAACACGAAGCATTCCTTACAATCTGAACTGATAGGTAATTTCAGATCACAAAACAGCACTGAAAGCACGCTTCCTTCCACGCTGACAGCGACGGTGACAGCGTGTACCACCAGGTACACATCAAACAACTTCCCGGACCACAAGCAGAGTCACTTCAAGTCATTATGGTGTGTTCAAAGGCTGCGAAATATGTTTTACATATTCCCCTCAGCTCAAAAGTTATCATCAATTAGGTTCACAAAGAAGGAGAAATAAGGGAAGATAAAAGCTCAGATCTTGCCATCTAACTGTTCTGGAAATTATGAATATTTCAATAACCACCTGAAAGCCTCAGAAGTAAGTTCCTCCTGCAGACACATCCAATTGCCTCTAAATTCCTTTTCTAGTGGCACACTTGAGGCGCAGGAGACGTGCCTGTGCCACGCTGTCCTAACATCTTTATGGAGATGTCCATCAGCCGCCTGGTTACGGACAATCCCAGGGAGTATCTCTGGAACAGTGGCTCTCAGCCATCCTTCCTTCTGCAGGCAGTCACTCCACTATCTGGCACACTGAACAGGAAGGACTGGAGGGCTGGGTAACAGACCCGCAGGCTGAACTGGTAGGATTTGAACACATCAGTTAAATCAGTTCCAAAAGTAACCTGTAATTCCAGCCAAACAAGGGAATCTCAGCCGGAGGTGCCGGTAAGTGCGACCAGCTTGTGTTCATGCCATGGAAATTAAGCTACGTTTAAAAATAGAACCCCAGAATGGTTTGGGTTGGAAGGGATCTTGAAGTTCAGCCAGTGCCACCCCTGCCATGGGCAGGGACACCTCCCACTGTCCCAGGTTGCTCTAAGCCCCAATGTCCAGCCTGGTCTTGGACACTTCCAGGGATCCAGGGGCAGCCACAGCTGCTCTGGGCACCCTGTGCCAGGGCCTGCCCACCCTCACAGGGAAGGACTTTTTCCTAATATCAAATCTAACCCTACTCTCTGTCAGTTTGAAATGAGAACAGTATTTCACCTTCTAAACCCCCCCCATCCAGGGAACGCTGTCATCCACCACTCACCCACGGCCCATAAAACTGTTGCAAAGGAACCCCAAACAGTGCAAAGCTCAGCCAGCACTTCGTCCACCCTTCACAGCCAGGAATAACTAAAAATACTTCAATCAGATGCCTCCTGAGATGGGTGGGCATGTGATCCCTCTTCTCCTGTCACAGAAGGGACGGAGGGACGTCCAGCTGCCTGCACGAGGCACAGCCTCGAGCAAACTCTCCTCACCAGTCTAAACACTTTAACTACAAGAAGGCAACCCAAAACTTACACTCTAAACTGCACGAAGCCCTCCTGCAGATGTTTCCTCTCATGAGGCTGTGCATTAGGCAGGAGGGGTTAACAGCTGATCCCGTTCCCTCGATCCACCCCAGCACGAGCGTCCGCTTTACGAGCGCGTCACGAGCGCGGCTCCCCGCGGAGCACCCGCCACACGCTGCTCCCAGCAAACACAGCCAATCGCTGAGATAATCTCCGTTGGTTCAGGCACTCAAAAGCCACGTCCACCCTTGGAAAAACAATTAATAAAAGTCAGCGTTCTGTCCTGGGAAGTGGCCACGGGAATTAACCATTTAATCGATGAAGGGACGCCTGTCGTTTCGGAGGGATCGCTGCAAAACCGAGCCCGGGTCTCACAGCTGCTGTTGCACAAACAGTTAACAACAGTGCAACAAGGACCAGCCCTGCCTCTTACAGCAGCCAGAACTGCAGGAACCCAGTGGCTCTGTTCTCCTTCCAGAAAGAGGAACCCAAACAAATCAACCTCCGTCCCTTCTGTGGCAAAGTATCGCATGACCGACCAGCTCCAGAGGCATCCGGCTTAAGGACCTTTAATTATTTGTTGTTGTTAAGTGTCAACAGAGGAAAGGGAGGGAGAGGAGGAAGGATTTCAATCTGCAGTCACGTGCACGCCGTAGCTCTCTGCAAGCAGATGGGTGAAGCTCAGATTAGCAAGGTATTAACGAGCGCAAGGCAGGGACGCCAATGAGGTGCTGCCTGAAAACAGCCCCACTCTGACCTATCTCCTCTCCCAGATGCATCAGGAGATCCGTGGCCACAGAGCCGTGGCTCTGCGACTGCTGGGGAAGGACGGGAGATGGCAAGAGCCCTGGAAAAAGCTGCTGAGGTTGAAGATAGAAGGGGAATGGCCAAGTAGACGACGAAGCAGCAGCTACGCAGGGGAGCGTGATGCTCCTTTCCATCTCCCTGCAGCAGAGCCACGCGAGAGCTAGCAGGGAATGAGCACTTCCCGCGGGTAAAAGGTAAATGTGTCAGGAGACACATTCCCTAGGGGCGTCCAGCAGGATCCAATATCCCTGCTGTGCGCCTGAGTAAGCAAACAAAAAAGGGGAATGACAATTCTGCTGCTGCTTCTGATGTGCAGGGGGCTCCTCTCAGCAGGAGGGGTGAGGTAGGATGTTCTGGTACTGCAGGAATTCTTCTGGGGGTTTGGACTGGATAATGGGAAGGAACTGTTCCCTGTGAGGGTGGGGAGGCCCTGGCACGGGCTGCAGCACCCTGGGATAGTGGAAGGCATCCCTGTCCCTGGACCCTTCCACCCTTTATAGTCCCTTGCAACCCGAACCATGCTGGGATTGTGGGTCTGACAAGGAGCCCTTGAGAGCAGGACACTGGGAACGGCCCATGCAGGCACCTCGTGACAGGCTCCATGGCTCCCCAGCATTCCCCCCAGGCCTGGGAAATGCATATGGGCCTCCCGAACACAGCAGCAACCGGAATATTTTAGGAGTGCTAAACAAATAAGGGCCAGCCTGCCACAGCTGCTGCTTTACCCACCCAGCCCACGGTCAGACTTGCTCTGCAGGGCTGTCCTTGAGCTGTGCTCTGACACGCAACTTTTAGATAAATCTCCACCATCTCCTAAACCTGATGAAATATGACATTTTAGTGAGAGGCTATTACAAAAAACCCCAAAATCTTCCCTGTAGAAAGATCATGAAAATTCATTGTGAGTCCTCCAGGAATGCCAGAGCTCCTCCTGCAAGCGACACAGAGCTGTTGAAATGCCTGCTGGTGGGAAAAATAAAAGTGGTATTCTGGAAACAAGATCAAGTACTATGAGTGTTCACACCAAAAGATATTAAACAGTCACAGAAGCTCGAGTTTGGGGTTTGTTTAGGCCTTTTTGTTTTGTTTGTGTGGTTTTTAGAGATAAGGGTGGGGCTACCAGAGATAGCACAGGATATAAATACACATGAGATTCTCTTTTAAAAGTAAATATATTATTATCTGTCCTCAGGCGTTGCAAAAGCTTTTCACTGGGTCTGAAAATAACCTAAATTCACAAATATTTCATGTGGGTGAGGGGATAAAAAGTACTGTGGCAGATATCCTGATGAAATATGCAGCTCACCCTGCATGGCACCACAACAACACTGACAATGAGGGTTTAATTCTAGGTTTGATTCTGCATCAGCACTGGAGTTTATCTGATCCTGAGACAAACTTGTGCTGGTCTGGATCAGTCTGAAGTGTAAGACACGCCACATATGGCACCACGTAAATGCAGATTTAATGGGGACACAGTTGAGCTCAGCCCAGAAAAGCCAGCATCTCCTGGACAGCACAAGGAGACCACGCTCCTACCTGGTTTGGGGATTTCTTGCCGTCCCCAAACATCACCTGCAGGAGACAGGTTGCCAGCAGCAGGGCTGCAGGCTCTCCTCCCTTTCTGGGGGAGCAAGGAGGAAGGATCAATATCCAGAAAGCTCTTGAGAAGCAGAGGAACAGCCCCCGGGGAGCGGAGCGGACACAGCGCCAGCCCCAAAATCAGGAAACCTGGAGCTCCTCAGCCCACTAAAAGCCAGTTTTTGCCAAGTAACCAATTTCCTTACACTCTCCATTAAATAAAACATGAAGGGCAGGCAGAGACATAAAATATGAATGCACACACGTCCGAAAGCAACAGGCCCTGTTATTGTAGATGCTGCATAAATCATTGAGGACAAGGGGACTTGTGTCCCCTAACGGAGGGCACAGAAATTGGGGTCAGTCAGCAGGCAAGGGAGCCTGATATTAAGAAGTCTTGCATTTACATTCGCCTTTGTGATCTACACTGCCTAAAAATAGCAGAAACCACTTTAGTTCATGTATTATTTAGTCAGGCCAGATGGGTAAAAGGCAGAACCAAGCCTCGAGACAAACACAGGATGATTGTGGTGAGGGTCTCCACCAAACACAGCACTTGGAATGGGGTGGCACAGCACAGAAACCCAGAATGGTTTGGGAAGGGATCTTACCTCCAGTGCCACCCCTGCCATGGGCAGGGACACCTCCCACTGTCCCAGGCTGCTCCAAGCCCCAGTGTCCAGCCTGGCCTTGGGCACGCTCATTGGAAATTCAGCTGGAATGACCAAAATGCTCCTTTCTGTCTGATTTCCCTGCCTGGGGCCACGGCAGCAGTTCTGAAGTGCAGTGCTGAAACTCACTGCTGTGTCTGTTTTCCAGAGCTCTGCCACACAAACCCAATGTCTTCACAATCTCAAGTGTTAGCAGTCACAAGCATTGCTTTGGCAAATTTCTCTAGGGAGGAGTAATAGCTACTTACGGAAAACTTGCCCCCAATCCCTGCCATCTCCTCTGTCTTGAGATGTTTTATTTCAGGCCGCTGACTGACAAATAACACTCCTGTTTACAATGCACAGCATCCTGCCTTTTCTGTGTTTGCACAATCTGATTCGAAAGGCACAGCAGCTTTCAGACAGCTGGTGGCAGACGACGACCTCCAAGTTCAGCCATGACAACCATGCATCCAGTTGAAAACCACCTTCCCACCTGGAAAATTGTTATCCAAAGTATTTTTTGGACTACTTTTTTACTACTCTGGATTTACAAAGTAGACTCGAGGTGACCTTGCAGGCAGATGGATGAGCTCAGGATGAAGCCTGAGCTCAGC
Organism: Mohoua ochrocephala; assembly: GCA_013398855.1. Lineage (NCBI taxonomy): Eukaryota > Metazoa > Chordata > Aves > Passeriformes > Acanthizidae > Mohoua > Mohoua ochrocephala. The sequence goes on along the minus strand of VZTA01000137.1, from coordinate 36,550 downwards.
TGTGTAAGTGAATTCTCTAGGACGGGACGTGCAAAGCTCCAAGCCAGTGGTGCTGAGGTCTTCCAGGGACTTCGCTCTGCTCCTTCCTACCTTACAGCACTACAAAGCACAACAGGTCCCCACTGAAGATCCAGAAATAGACACATCTGCCCTAACACAGCTTGTGGCTGCCTCTTCCTCTGATTAGTCAGAGGTTCAACAGAACTGAAAGTCATCTTCATGCCCAAAGTTACTTCTGACTATAAAATCACTCCACAGACGCCCAGAATGGATTTGGTTGGGAGGGACCTCAAAGCCCACCCAGTCCCAGCCCTGCCATGGGCAGGGACACCTTCCACTGTCCCAGGCTGCTCCAACCTGGCCTTGGACACTGCCAGGGATGGAGCAGCCAGAGCTTCTCTTTGCAACTTCTGCTCACCAGTTTTCAAAGGTAAAAACCTGTTTTTTAGACAGGACTCCCTCCCTGCTTCAAAGCTCTGCATAAAGCTGCATTTATTGATGCAGCTCCGTGATTCATCAGCAGAGCATGGAGACAAACTGTATTTTGCAGGAATCTCACAAAATCAGGAAGAAATAAAGAAATCGGGAAGAAAAACCAGGAGCATTCATCTGAAACTGAGACCTAGACAAGAACCAGCAGGAGCGTTTGTGCTCTTTGGCTTTTTTCTTCCTGATTCTCCTTTCCATCTCGGTAGAGTCTGCTCTTCCCTCTCTCCTTTGCTCCATCCCGGCCCCATGTGTCAGACCCTTCCCAGCCCAGGGGCACAATCCAGAAGAAAAATCACCAGGATTAGGGGAAAGTGGAGAGGTTCTAAAACCAGGGAAGTGCCAAACCACCACCAGAAAGAGAGGGCAGAGTATTTTAGACAACTTTGTGGTGTCTCCTCATCCTCCTCCCTGCTCAAAAGAAGGAGAATCAGTGTGAAAGGATCCCGAGAACTGTAAATAAATGATGACCCCGTTCATCAATGAGCTCAGGCTGCAGTGAAATGAAAGCCACAGCAGGCTCTGTAATCACTCAGAATAAACCCTTCCAACGGGATCACTCCTGTGCTGATGGCTCAATTATGCCTGGGCAGAACGTTACACAACATTAAACATTAACAAAAGTCTGAGCCTGGGTCACTTTTCTCCCAGATAAATCCAAATCAGTGACCCAGTGCTCTTAGCTTAAGTAACCCCGAATTACCAGATCAATTCTTTTCCCACCTCTCCCTTCACATCTGGTAAAAGCCAGGCCACCACACATGGAAAAATGTTTGCAAATAGTCCCTTTGCTACACATTTGTACTGTTATCATTTAAAATACGTATGGTTTGGGAGAGGGTTGTGATTAAACCAGAGGCAAACTGTTCTGGGCTATGAGGGTTCACTCTCACCTTCCCAGAAGGGTTTCTTCACTCTAAATTCCTGTTCCCAGCAAACAGCTGCAGCACTTCTGTTTCCTGAAGCTGCAAGGAGACCCGTGAAGGCAAACACAGCAGAAAGCTGCTTTCATTTCTCATTCGGCTTTTGCAATATCACTTTTCATAACTTTACCAGAACTAGAGATCCCCTCACCACCTGAAACATCTCTCCACTCCCTCTCTGCAACTGTATTAACAAGAACTAAAGTTTCTCAAGGTTTGCCCAGGTCAGATCACAGAATCCCAGGATGGCTCAGGCTGAAGGGAGCACAGTGGGCACCTGGTGGCACCTCCCTGCTCCAGCAGGGCCATCCCAGAGCCCAGGGCACAGCATGGTGTGCACACAGCTCTGGAACAGCCCCAGGGAGGAGAGCCCACAGGCTCTGGGGACAATCTGTGCAGGGCTGGGCACTGCCCAGGGCAGAAGTTCTGCCTCCTGTGCAGGGGCAATTGCTGCCATCAGTCCCTGCCCGTTGCTCTGGGGCCATTGCTGGGCCCCCGCAGCAGAGGCCGGGCCCTGCTCGGAGCCCTCCCTGCAGCCAGGGCCAGCCAGGCCCGAGGGCCCCTCTCAGCTGGGGCTCCTCTCGAGGCTGAGCAGCCCCAGCTCCCTCAGCCCTTCCTGGGCACGGAGATGCTCCGGGCCCTTCCTGGGCTCCGCAGCCTCCGCCGGCCCCGCTCCAGGAGCTCCCTGGCCCTGCCGTGCTGAGGAGCCCAGAGCTGGGCACGGCACTGCAGAGGTGCCTCCAGGGCTGGCCAGAGGGGCAGGATCCCTCCCTGCCCTGCTGGGAATGCTCTTCCTGCTGCCCCCAGGATCCCATTGGCCTCCTTGGCCCCAGGCCACTCTGCTGGCTCAGGGACAGCTCCGTGTCCCCCAGGACCCCCAGGCCACTCTGCTGGCTCAGGGACAGCTCGGTGTCCCCCAGGTCCTTCCCCTCAGAGCTGCTCCAGCAGGTCCCCCCCAGGCTGTGCTGGTGGTGGGGCTGTTCTTTGTTGCTTTAACCGAAGTACAACATCCAAACACGCGGAGAGAGCTGAACAATGCCAGGATTCAGGTGGGGTGTGACCAGTTTAGAACGGACAAACCAATGTCCCCAGAGCAAAGCAGGTGGCTGAGATTAAAAGAGAAAATTTCAAAACACCATAGGAGTTAGAAATAATATGGAAAAACCCCAGAGAGCTGGGAAGACAAAGAAACTGAAATCAAAGTTGCACCAAAACTCACTAGCTGGTGGTCTTCCAAATAAATCCTTCTCGTCCTCGATGCTTAATACTCAACAATCCCAAAGCATCAGCTTCTCCAATACAAATAAATTGGAATTAAATGTGTTCAGCTTCATTGTTTTAAAAAATAAATCAAGTATTACAGCATCCATATTCTTAGTGGTGAAAAATCTGCTTGACTGCTGAAGCGATCTTGTAAATTTCCAAGAAAACAGTGTTATATCTATCACTGGGACCAATGAATTTTCACTCCTGGTTATGAAAAGCAGCCCAGTAATTCATGAGAAATCATGCTGAAGTGTTTTGAAACGTAACTGAGTAAAAATACCTGCTTGCCTTCAGGATTCTTTTTCAGAGGTTGAAGTGTAACTTCAATTCTTAAATTCACTTTTAAAAGGTAGAATAATTCCAGGTAAAGGTAACTCTGACTTGATACTGAATTCCACCTTGTATCCACAGCTCCTTGAAAAGAATAAATGCTGTTTGTCTTCCAACTATTTGCCCAGGAAATGTGTTATGTGACAGATTTTCTGAATTAAATATTAGGTAAACATTCTTCGGCTACGATGAATAACTACTGTAGTCCCTTCACCACGTCCTGTGCAGGGAATGCTTGGTACAGGACGCATCCTGGGGTTTAGATCCATCTAGGATGGATTTCCAAGGTATCTAAAATGCCCCTGGATATTTCTTTCAGAGCACTGAACAGGATGGGTCACTGTTTATCAGTGTGTGGCTGGGAGTGCTACAACAACAGGAGCTGTACCAAGGAGGAGGAGAACTCAAACTGTTCTCAAGGCTGATAAAGAGTTCAAAAACATTAAAAGAAAGCAAATAAAAATAAACTCAAACCCCCAAAACCAAAGACAAGAAAAAAAGGAGCAGGAAACAAACTTTTCAGCAAAGAAAATAATGGTTTTCCTAACTGGATTTTAGAAATTCAGTTGTTTTAGGAAAGGCAACAGAAAATATATCAAAAGGATCAGTGGCAACCACAAGGAACAGCGATAAACACTGAAGGTTGGTGACAAAACACTGCACAGTGCCCACTTCCTAAAAGCAACACTTAAAAAGCCCACAGCTTCCAAAGCACAAGTAATTTACCCTTGGCTTGTCTGTTGACTCTTTCTCCTGACACTTCACACACTTATTGCAAAATAAAGTCTCTTCTGAGAGTGTCACATTACACATTCGCATTCAGGGCAATCACGCCCCCAGCACTTCTTGGTTTTGGGTTTGTTTTTTTTCCCAAGTAGAACTCTCCCCATAAAACAGCAGAATGAGAACAATTCAAACAGCAGAGTAAATCTCCTTAAGTCTTTGTCCTTAACTTGGGCAGACTAACCCAGATGAGGTCAGCTGCAGCTGGAAGCTTAAACCCAACCTTTCCAATGGGAGCATTCCTGAATTCCAGTCCCTGCACACTCGGACTCGAGTCACCTGTGCCAGCAGAGCTCAACGAGCTTTCCTCAGAGGCATCTCCCTCCTCCTCTCCTGTGCCTGGGTGATTCCAGGGTGGAGAACTTGCTCTTTCCCTGGTTTTCTGCAGGCACACAAGCACGAGCAAGTCCTTCCCCTTTCGGTGGCAGCAGCGAGTTGTGAGAGCGGCCCAGCTGGATGCTGAAACCATACCTCACATTTCCTAATCTGCCTTTCTATTTTTAACCAGAGTCATTTCCCCCACCTCCTTTGCCATGCAGACAGCTGCAGAAAGCAGCTGGAGACAACAGAGTGCTCCATCAGGGCAATTTTCCGGGCAAAAACCCATCCTCGGGCCAGAGGCGAGTGCACCAAGGGGCAGCAGAGACACTCCCAAGGTGTGCTCCTTCTCCTTGTCCCTTGTGGCCACAACAGCTCTGACTGCACACGGAGTGTGGCAACCTGGCTGCCCAAGGGACCGTGGCTCACCTGAACTGCCTGAGATCCCACTCAGCACCTCTTGTCCCTAAAAACTCAAAGGAGAGAGGCTTAAGCGAGGATCCAGAGCATGGATCTGCTCCTGTACTGAGGACAGGGAGGAGGGACCGCCCTGCCCTCTGCAATTCAGTGTCACCACCCGATACAGCACTTGGGAGCACTTGCTGGGGTGTCCCCAGGGCAGAGACCTCCTTCCACAAACTCCTGGGGAAAGGGCTGGAGTCACCCTCTCCTCCAGGTTTGGGTATCTCCCCCCTTAGGCACTTGGTCTCAGGTGTAACCCAGACGCACAGCAACCCCCGAACTCTCTCCTCACATGGAGAGCAGCTTTAAAAAGCTCAGCTTTAAAAAGCTAATGTGCAGCCAGGCTGTAAAGTTAACCAAGCAAAAAGGGCACTTTCCTGAGCAGCAGGAGCGGTTTGGAGCTTTCCGAGGCGGCTGGAAAGCCGGGCAGGCAGAGCACAGGCTGTGCAGGGCGCTGAGCCGTGCCCAACGGCACAGAGCCCTTTGGGCACGGGCTTGCACCCAAAGTGAGCTCCGGGTTTCTGAGCCGTGCCCTCCAAGGTCTTGTTTGGACCCGTTTTCTCCCTGGAGATGCCTGAAAATCCCCTTGTAGGACCGGGCAGACCTTTGGCAGAAGACAGCCAGGCTGAGAGTTTGGCACCTAAAACGGACCCAGCTTAGGGGGGAAAGGCACAACTCCAACACCGACTCAGGGAGCTTAGGGGAGTTTAGCTGGAAGTTTTGAGTCATGCTCTTGGACACGGGCAACCAGAATAGCTTAAGCCCTTCTTGAGCCCGTTTTCTTTTGTTCAGGCAGCGGCTGCAAACATCACAAATGAAGCCACTTCTGCTGCTGTCCATGTGCTACAGATTTGCCATGCTTTAAGCTACGCACACAAAACAGACGCGTTGCCAACACGATCGATCAAAACGTAAAGCAAATGCAGGCGGGACTGTACAGACTCTACGTATTAAACGCCTCAGAGAAACCCATCTCTCCCATGCCTACAGAAACACACGTCTGGCGTGGAATTAAGCACAGCAAGACCCACAGCAAATCTTCCCAGCTCAAACGGATTCAAATCACAGGATGCCAGGAAACGAAGCCGCTGAGCAGAACACGCCATCAGCCACGAACCCATGTGAAATTACATTTCATTAATGAATGACAGTGTTTACAGGTAAGTAAATGCTGTGCTTCCCCTCTGCCTTAGCTGGAGCTGCTCTCTTAGGAAAAAGACCGCAGGGGGCAGGTCCTCTCCCATCATTAATCCACTGGACTACAGCACTTTGTTAACAGGCACAGAAACCACGGCAGCAGCAAACACCCACGCGTGAAACCAAGATCCGCAAGTAATTTCACTTCCTACCTTCTGGAAAACGGGCGTTTCAGGGGCAGGAAACCTCTTTAGCAGCTTTTACAAGCACCGGGCCTGTGGGTTAATGATTTACCTGACAGTGCTGGAAGCAGATTAGCTTAGATAAGAGTGGTTTTGTTATGGTCTGTTTTCCTGCCTTTGTCTGCATAACCAAATCAACTGGCAAATGAAGTAGGCAGGGTGTTACTTGACAGAGCAGGAAGAAATTCGTGCTCCTCTAAGCTTGCTCACACCATCCTGCCTTAAAAAAACATGTTTTATAGAGACACACGTGCCCATCTATACACGCACAGCCTAAAAACCAACGCCCGGAGTAGCTCTTCTGTGTGTGTACACTTGTGTGTGCATACACACAAATATAGGTATAAAAAATACACACAGATGAGCTACTGCAGGCAGTTTGGTTTAGTTTCTTCCCCAGAACTCAAGTAAAAAAACACCGTTTGACTCATCGCTCTAAATCTATTAGAACGCTTCCAGATTAAAGCATTGAGTTCCAAAGAGGTTTAGGATGAGACGAAAAGGCGGCTGTGCCCGAAACGCACAAATAGGATCACAGCCCCTGGAAAGGCTCCGCAGCGGATCCAGGGCGCAGCTCACGGATAAAGTTCTGTTCCCCCTGCTGCAGCACCCGCAGCTCTCCGAGAGGATTTCTGCGCTCTCCCTGTGACTCACGGGCTCTGCCCCACACCCAGGGCCGCCCGGCCGTGCAGCTGCGGGGCAGCGGTGACACCGCGACACTCACGGAGCAGGCACAGGCACGCGGCACTGCCCAGGCACAGCCGCTCCGCAACCTCGCAGGAAGCCCGAAACACCTTCTCGCCCTCGCTGTCTCACACGAACGCCGCCACCGCCCTGGGGATATCTGGCAGCACTCAAGGGGGAGGTCAGGCGTGGGGAGAGCTGCCCGAGGTGGCAAAAGGGACAGCAGATTGGCCCCGGCTTTTAGTCTTTGCGGGCAACGCCGTCGCCACGCTGTGTAATTCTGGTTATCTCCCACGGGTGCATTGCAAACAAACCTCCAAACCCAGAAACCACGGGGAGATTCCGTGCCCCAGCAGGAGATGAAGCTGCCTGATGGAAACACACCCCTGACACAAGCGGGGGGACAAGCCAGGGGGACTCACGGCAGGTCACTGCTGTCCCACGTGCTGGCAGCCTGGCTGGCTTCTAGTAAAAAGACCCCAAGCTAAACTAAAAACTAAGATTAAAACCAAGCAGCAAACAAGAAAGTAACCACAAGCTTAAGTGCCACTTAAAAAAAAGTCACCCAAGCAAAAAGACAACCAACTCCCCAGAGCTGTGCTGTAGCTCTGACTGTATCTAAATCCCTCTGTCGCTTCCCAAACGCAGCCCCCGGCCCTCCAGCAGCAGCCAAACACGCCTTGACACCCAAACGGGACCATCCGGAGAGGAAAGCTACTCACTCCTGGAACTCAGGCGGCAGACAGCAGCAGATAACACGGCTTTTCCCCTTCCAGCTGCAGCCAGACGCGCCGCTCCCGGCAGCAGGACGGGGACACGGCGGCGGCGCGGCCACTCCCGGCCCCGCGTCTCCTTCGCCAGCCCCGACTTCCTTCGCCTTCAAAGTTGCCTTTCAACTTCCCCCGGGCTGGGCTTCGTCAGTGCTCCTCTCCCAGCCGCTCGCCAGCCCCGCGGGAAGCGCCTGCGGAGGGAAATCGGGAGAGGTGAGCGGAGATCCAGAGGGGATGGAGCGCCCGCGCTCCCGCCGCTCCTTCCCCGGGCGCGCCAGTGCGTCAGCACCGGGAGAGGAGGGGACGGAGCGCCCGCGGCAGGAGGAACAGCGGGAGGAGGAGGAGGAGGAGGCGGCGGCCGGGAGTGCCAGCCCGGCCGCGGGTGGTGCAACAGCTCCCGGCAGTGCGGCTCTGCCGGCAAACAGCACCTAAAACACGGGGAAATGGGTTTATCGCCCAAGTTCAGGCTGTTGATTCCTACTGTACGCATTTAACGCTTTCATTTAAGTGTCACTTTTGAAAGCTGAAAAAGTCACTGCAGGGAGGAAAGATTCATTTTTCCAATACATACGAGTACCAGATGTTAAGTCCTACCCTAAAAAGGAAAAAAACCACCCTCCACCAAAACCAAAAGTCGTGTTCCACCACACCAACACAAAGCAAAACAACCAATTCCCCAAGCTTTCCATGAATTTTTTGGCTCCATCCCACTGCTGCCACCAGCAGCAGAATCCCTGGCCCAGCATCACCCGTCCCCGAGGGCTGGCATCCAGCCTCTCTCCCAAAAGTCACAGCAAGGACTGGAAGCACGCGGGACCTCCTGGCACACAGATCCAGCGGGAAAGGCTGGGGAAAGCATCCCAGGTGAGAGGGAGCAGAGGATGTCTGCTGGCCGCTGCCTTGGGACAGCGGGGAGCTGCAGTAATTCGGTACAAAACCACAACACAAAGCAGGCTGAGTCACATGTTGGGAAGACTGATGGGATGAGCAGCGCTGGCAGTGTTTTCCAGCAGAGCACGGACTCTCCCGAGTCCGCTGGCTGCTGGATCCAACAGAGACACTGTCCAGGAGTGAAGTCAGAGGCGTAGGAAGCAGCCTGCTTCCACTCCACCGATGAAATAATGTGGAAATTAAAAAATAGGCAGCGGCATTAACAAACAGCAGCATCAGGTTTTCTGAGCTCCGTCCCGAGAGAGGGAGCCTGCTGCCAGGAATACCGAGGAATCTGCAGAGCCACGTCGAAGAAGCACAGGGTGGAAAGAAGTATTTTCAGATGCTGCACACAGAAATCCTTCCACACTCATCCTGTCATACAGAAAACGAGTATTTGAAAGGAGTGGCTGCTTTGGGGTTTTTTAATAGATCCATGCCCCTGGACATGGCCCAGCAGTGCTTGTTCCTAACACACGGAGACAGCCAAGTATCCAGTGGAACAACGCGCTCACCATCAGCTCCTCCCCAAAGTTTAGACACCTAAAAATGGCCCATGGTCAAGTCCAACTCAGCCCATTTTATTTAAAATCTGAGGAGAGATGGGAAGCGTGGATGAGCCACCAGTGAGCTCCCTTTTTTTCCAGCAGTCTGTCAGCAACTGGGCTCTGTAACACTCAACAAATGTCATCTGCCCAACCTGGCCCTGCTTTCCAGGGGAGATTCTGGAGTGAAACTGGGAATTGCTTATCACCTCAAGATTTCTTAGATGCAATTCAATCCATACCAACCCTGTAAATCCCTCCCACTGAGAATATATATATAAGGAATCTACAGCTTAATTAGAAAATATGCCACAGGCCAAGGACTCCTCGTTATGCTGACAACATTCGTATCTACTTTGGGCCCTCACGCACCTCCCAGGGCAGCAGAAGTCACCTGGTGAGGCCAGAGACCAACTCAGTGACTCCCTCCTGACAATAAATGCATTCACATCTGACAGAAATGCTCTTGTGTTACTCCAGCAGATCTTATCTTGGCAATATTATTTCCCCCATGATCCAGGCCTGTGTGAGTTCAGTGACCTCAAGGCACATAACAAAGCCAGCCCTGTTTTCCCACGAGTCAGGTGGGGCCAGAAGGGAGAAGAGAAGACAGTTGGACGAGTATTACAGGTAATTAAAAGGAAGCTTTGGGAACAGCTTTTCAACCGCGGTGCATTTAAATACTGCATGTGTCCAGACAGATACAACACAACAGCCTGTAAAGCCCTAAACAAATAAAAAGAAACACAATGAACTCTTCCACAGGACGCGCAAAGGAGGGGTTTTTTTTTCTCCTACACAATCCAGCCAGGACATATTTAGCCTAAGGGCTGCGAAAGAGGACAGCCTGAGCTGATGACATCATTTTCTTTCTATAGGACTGAATATCTGGGAGTACTGCTCTCAGTTCAGTGCCTGTTGCTGTTTCACCTCCACCTTCCCCCGTCCTGCTTCAGCAGGAGAGCGACAATCACCCAGAAAACGCCTGAAGAACAGAGATGGCCACAAAGATGTTGCCTCTTTCCCCACCAGAACATGAGCAATGTGACACAAAAACTAGATTTGAGGCTGACTGTGGCACTGAGGAGAAAGAGCTGCTACCAAGCTCCAGTGCTGATGTGTCCTGATCGCTCAAGCACCACGTGCATTTGGAATGTCCTTCCAAAGGCCTGGGGAAAGGCTTTCCTTGCCTTGACAGCTTGAATCTGCCTAAACATCAAAAACAGTCAGATTACGTTGAGTCCCCTTTTTCCCTACCCATCAGAAAAGAATTTTGTATTAGCAGATGAAATCCAGCACTGAAGGTGGATACTAAAGTCTAGTGCAAGTAAGAAAAAGCTGCTCAGAATCCCAGGATCCCTGAGGCTGGAAAAGCCCTCCCAGCCCATGCAGCCCAAGCTGTGCCCGATGCCCACCTTGTCCCCAGCCCAGAGCACTGAGTGCCACGTCCAGGCCTCCCTTGGACACCTCCAGCCATGGGGACTCCAAACCTCCCTGGGCAGCCCCTGCCAAGGCCTGAGCACCCTTTCCAGGCAGAAATTCCTGCTGCTGTCCCACCTGAGCCTCCCCTGGCCCAGCCTGAGGCCGTTTCCCCTTGTCCTGGCCCTGTTCCCTGGGAGCAGAGCCCGACCCCCCCCGGCTGCCCCCTCCTCTCAGGGACTTGTGCAGAGCCACAAGGTCCCCCCTGAGCCTCCTTTGCTCCAGGCTGAGCCCCTTTCCCAGCTCCCTCAGCCGCTCCTGGGGCTCCAGCCCCTTCCCCAGCTCCGTTCCCTGCCCTGGACACGCTCCAGCCCCTCCAGGGCCCTCTGGCCGGGAGGGCCCAGAACTGGACACAGCCCTCGAGGTCCCTCAGCAGGGCCAGCCCAGCACTGTGACTGTGATGTGTTCCTATGGCTTCACACGAGCAATATGAATATGAATATAAATCTATACATCCACCCCGCGTATCCCAAAAAACCTTCAAAGCATTTTTTTTGGTCTGTCCATTCAAGTAACCTGTCCTGGTCACTGATACATCAGAAAAAATGTGCTACAGGAGCAGCACAGGAGTATTATAAAGCTACTCTGACCTTTGCTTGCATTAAAACACTTAGAGAAGTAATGCGAAACTTTATTATTACACATGTGTAATAAAACAGTAATTATTATTTCATCTGTGTTACAGCATTAACAGCCATTACAACGTCTTATGTGCAAGGCAGATAATGGACAGCTGCTTCTGAAACTAAAAATATTTATGTTAACGGGGTTCTGATAGAAACAAAAAGACACGAAACAGCCGAGTTTAAAATCTCTAAAGTAGTACCAGCACAATCTCCAGAAGCGCCAGGTGAAGCGTTCAGGTGTGTTTGCTAACACAAGGGGAGATTCCGGAGCGCTGATGCGCTCATCAGTTCCAGCAATTAAGTTTCCCGGGAGGAATGCTGTGTCATGGAACTGTGTGACTCACGGAGCAACGTCCGCAGGAAACCACTCTTCTCCCTCTCTCCCTATAAAAAGCTCAGCCTGCTTGCGAGTTGAACTGAGTTCCCTGAGCAGAATTCCTCCAATTTCAGCATCATGTGCTCGAGCACGTGTGCAAGAGCGAAGGTGTATTTTAAACCCTGGCAGCAAACCGGAATCCTCTGGAAAATGAGCTGGAAACTCGCCCTGCTCCTCGTTGGGCAGGGAGTTAAGAAACACCTCGTGTTGCTGTGTTTGGACACGTGGTTGGCCTTTGCCCTCGCAGCAGTTTTGCAATCCGGGATGCTCTGCCTGGCTGAGCTGATCCCGGGCACTCCCAGCCCACTCCCGTTCCCTACACACCTCCGGACACGGGGCTGCACCCGCTGGGACAGCTCTGAGGGATCACACACGTTCCTTGTGCACACACTGCAACTGGAACCTCTGAAAGGGACGGCAGGAGCAGCAGTGGGATCCCAAACCCCTGGAGGTCCCCCAGGATACGGGACCTCACGGTGAAGTGTCTTCACTCCGTGCCACTCGTCGTCCAAGCAGCTCCTGGAGTTGTCACCCAATCTAAACGGATAAAATCCTCACTCTGGAGGATGTGAGCTTCCCTGGGCTGCAGGGAGCACCCAGGATTCTGGTTCAAGGCCACGGCTGACCTTTAGATCCTTGGAGAAACACATGGATCTTCCCAGGGGTGGCTCTGCAGAGCTGAACACCCAGGGAAAACACTCTGGAATGGCAATTCCATCCAGGGCGTGTGCAATCACATACCCGGGTCAAAGCAAGAGTTTCATACCACTGAGGTCCCTTTTGAGCCTGGAAGGGTGAAGCTTTCCATAAAAGAGACAAATAGAAACAAGGCACCCTTTTCAAACTCCCCCACTCAAGAATAAGGACCATTTTCACAGGGCAGGGGATCATTCCCACATGACTGCATCCCACATCCAGCTACAGCACCCCCAGCTTGGGAAGTGCCACTCCTATTCCCTGATCCACTTACTCTGCCCTCCCAGCAGTCTCATCACCCAGGTGTGTTAAAAACCTCTGGTTAAAGAAAGTCACCGCCTCAAAACTCCAATTTGCTTCTGTCTCTTCCAAACCCAGCATTTCCATCCACAGGCCTCTGTTACAGATTGCTTCCTCACCCAATACTGTAATGGGACACAGACTGGTGTCCCACTGATTTTTCCATCATAAGAGTTAATTCCTTTGCGGTTTGCCCCACACCTTGGAACAAGGCTGCTGGCTTTGTACACCAGCAGTTTGGCACTACCAGGTGCTCTGGCTTCTTTAAGGCCTTAGATACATCGAGCAAAATAAACATTTCAAAACAACAAACCCCAACCAACCAAAACTAAACCCGGCCACAGCCCTAAAAACAGAGCAAGAGTTAATACAGGATGGTGTTTGGTGCTAGAGGTCAACAGCAGGGCTCCTGGGTGTGGAGGGGGCTTTTTCCTGTTAAAGATAAACCAACCCTGTCTCCACATCCTGAGTGTTTGCTTGCACGCCACAGCCCCAGCCACAGCCACGCTGAGCACCGAGCAGTGAGAAATGCACTCCTTGGGGCTCCTCAGCAGGAGGTTTGTGTGTTATCCCAAACACCCGACCTACACCTGCTGCTCCTGCCAGGAGCATCCCCCTCACAGCCAGGCAGCAGACCCAGAAGGACGGACACTCCACTCCAAGAGTCTGAAGATAAAACACCAGTTATCAATTCATCCCGGCCTCCAGCTCCCCCCTTTTCCCTGTGGAGCTGCCAGTCAATACCCACAGGTTAAACGGCCCTGACATCCCCACCTATCCAATACCGTTCTCATTAATAAGCATGATGTGGATTAATAGTCAAATATCCACTTCCTCTGCCCCAAGGGCAAAGGGAACAACGCGACAGCAGCGATAAGGAGCTGTTTGTGAGGGCTGCAGGGTGTTGTATTCCCAGTATCCTGTGTCGGGGCTTTACACACGGGTGAGCCGTGCAATTCCATCATTCCAGCTCTCAGCCTCCTTCCTGTGACTTCCCTGGCCACCCAAGTTCACCTGGGTTCTAAGGATGACCTTAATTAAGAGCTGGAAAGAAGAAATTATGCTCAGGAAGCCAGCGCCATTAATCCCAAAGGCTTAAAGGGTTTACTGGGGAAGTGTGTTTATTTGTCCCCTTATCTCATCCTACAAAAAAGGGAACAGGCAGCAACGCCACCACAAGCAAAGGCTGCTTTTGGTGCCATTCAGATAAAATCTAACTGTACTGTTATCTCTACCAATGATCAAAATGCAATACAAACTTGGCCTGCTGGACCTTGTTTTTATAACCTTGACCTCCAGTCCAATTTATACTTAAAAGACGTTCAAGCATAAGCTCAGTGTAAGCATGAAAAATAACAGCCTGGTCCTTCCACCAGGACCATTAAAATTCTGCTTTCTGGCTCATATATCCCCTAAAAAAAATCAGCATTCAATGAAATCCCAACTCATATTTCTCACAGGGTAGCTTTTCTTCAAGCACCTGAATTGTGTGTCTCTCACTGCAATTCCGAGCAGGAACTTGAACAGGGACCTGAAGGAATGTCATCCTGCTCCCACCACAGCCAGCAGCTTTGACCACTAAAGGCATAAAATCATGGAACGGTTTGGATTGGAAGGGACTTTAAAAATCATCTCATTCCACCCCTGCCATGGGCAGGGACACCTCCCACTGTCCCAGGCTGCTCCAAGCCCCAATGTCCAGCCTGGCCTTGGGCACTGCCAGGGATCCAGGGGCAGCCACAGCTGCTCTGAGCACCCCGTTCTGTCTGGGCTTCATCACACACTAATAAACGAAACTTGTATTTACAACACAAACATATCATGCTGCAGCATACACAGAGCAGCTAAATCAAGCCATGGCCAAATACCTTTCCCCTGGCATTCATCACACATATTTTGGCTGGCATTTACTGTGCTGGCACTTGCATTTCTGTTCTTGACACCAGTCACACACAACACACAGATTACGTTCGTGGGTTCAAACCCCAAAATGTCAAAAACTCCTCTCCAGGAGCACAGACAAGGGGAGTCACTCTGCTTGATACTGACAGCAAAAGGACCTGGAGCTGCTGCAGAGTCCAGAGGAGGCCACGAAGACGTTCCCAGGGCTGGAGCCCCTCTGCTCCAGAGCCAGGCTGGGAGAGCTGGAGGTGCTCACCTGGAGAGGAGAAGGCTCCAGGGAGAGCTCAGAGCCCCTTCCAGGGCCTAGAGGGGCTCCAGGAGAGCTGGAGAGGGACTGGGGACAAGGGATGGAGGGACAGGACACAGGGAATGGCTTCCCAGTGCCAGAGGGCAGGGCTGGATGGGATATTGGGAAGGAATTGTTCCCTGGGAGGGTGGGCAGGCCCTGGCACAGGGTGCCCAGAGCAGCTGGGGCTGCCCCTGGATCCCTGGCAGTGTCCAAGGCCAGGCTGGACATTGGGGCTTGGAGCAGCCTGGGACAGTGGAAGGTGTCCCTGCCCATGGCAGGGGGGGCACTGAATGGGGTTTAAGGTCCCTTCCAACCCAAACCATTCCATGATTCCATGATTCTGTGATACCCTGCTGCCTCCAGGCTATTCCCAGTGGATCACCCGAGGTTATCACAGAGCTGATTCCATGGGAGTTAAGTGGGGTAGGTGTGTATCTCGAATTGTGGACACCCCCATCCCTCCCATGCTCTCAACCTCTGCTACTTTTTAAGGACCTGTAACTGCTCCCAAATGTTGACCTTACTTGGGTACCTTTGTGCTGCACCCACGACTTCCTAGAGCAAAAATAGCTCAGTTTCTTCCCCAGCCACACCAAAGAGCTCCAATCCAGAACATTTCCACGGAACTTCCACTGTCTGTTGTGTTTCCTAAAAATCACTGCCAGAGGTTTTACCCCTGCAATTACAGGTCACAAAAATGCAGTTTGGTTAGCAGTTAAAAATATCTAAGAAGGAGTAAAACGGTGAAGGTAAATACTTAAACTTTCTAGAGAGGCAGACTTGCTTTCTTGGCTGTTTATTTATGCTGGACTGTTATGTTTGCCCAGGGATTGGCACTTCTGCAAAAACCCCAGCCTCAAACATGCTCAGCTTCACACTGAGCACTTCAAAACCTTCAAGTGTTACTTTCTGTGTCTTCTACAGCTCACAAGCAGCAAAAAGTAGCAAATGCAGCTTCAGACGTCAGAAAACCTGGCCTTAACCAAAAGTAAATGCCCTTATTTTGCGAACTACCCTAGAAACACAATACAGACTATTCCGTTTACACCTTTATAAAACTATCATCCAAATTCCTTATTTCAGATTCAGACCGAGCACAATAAAAATAGAAAGGCTTAGGGAGTTTCAGAGCCAGGGCTCTGTAAGGCTTAGAAAGCTACAGACGAGCCGAAATTCAGTTTCACTGTAATGAAAGCACTTCCACAGTGCAACCACAATATTTGGGGAGCGGGGGGGAGAAGGAAAAGCCCCTGTGCATCACCTGACGAGGAGGGGCAGCAATCGCTGAGCTGTGATGCTCAGCAGCATGCAAGCAGCTGATGAGACCGGTCTCGCTGGATTATTAAAGAGCCATTGTCCTCAGCCTGGAGGCTTTCAGCAACTCATTTCACAGCTCCTCTCTAAAAACCACCCCAGAGTTTCACGCCTCCGCCCCCCGGAATGAGAAGTTCACGGGTTTTGGGGGTGTTTGTCACTGGATTAGTCAAACAGAAAAAGGCTTTTACCTTCCCAGGCTTCCTGTCCTTCCCAGGTGATCATTTCCTATGACTCTCCAGGCCTCCCTTCTCCCCAGGAGCAGAAGAAAGGAATGCTTTCTCCTGCAGGTTTGCTTTCGGTTTGGCTCAGACGGAGAGATTTCTTCCAAAGCAAACACTCCTGCAACGTCACCGCGGATATAAATAGGCAGAGGAGAAGGAGGGAGAAGCACAGCCCTTCTGGAGAGACTGGATACATTAGGAAACACGCAACTAGGGGAGAATATCAGACAGAAATGAAGCCTTTATTTTCCTAAAGCTGCACGCACGGCCTCGACTCGGACACTGCAGCCAGGCCGAACGATCCAAGAGAAATATTGCATCCATCCAGTAAGGGGGAGGCTCTCCCATACCCCGGGCTTTTGCCAGGAGCTGTGCTATTTCTGCTGCCATCCTGGCAGCTCCCGCACACGGCTGCACGTCCCCACAAACGCCAGGAGAGCCACCTGCACCCACACACCGAGGTGGGCACGGAAGGGCCTGCAGGGCTCCACGGCCATTGTCCAGAGCAGCTGTGGCCGCCCCTGGATCCCTGGCAGTGCCCAAGGCCAGGCTGGACATTGGGGCTTGGAGCAGCCTGGGACAGTGGGAGGTGTCCCTGCCCATGGGAGTGGATCTCATCCTTACAGACACGGTCAGGGATGCAAAGGTCTGGCACTGACCGTGGAGCTCAGAACCCTCAAAGGAAGGAGCTGAGGGAAAAAGCTGCATCACAGCCCTGGACTTGAGCAGAACAGACTTCGGCATCGTCTTCAGGGGTGTGCCTGAAGAATCCCATGGGCTTGGAGAGAGAAAAGGGACCCAAAAGCGGGTTGATAAAAAGGATCACCTCCTCCTCAGGGACAGTCCATCCCAACAAGCAGCTGATCAAGCTGAGGGGGCGGGAGGCCCCCATGGAGGAGCAGGGAGCTCCTGATCAGAGCCAAGTGCAAAGTGCAGGGCAGGGGGCAGGTGATCCAGGGGGAATCTGGGAACGCTGATCCTGCAGGGGCAGGTGATCCAGGGGGAATCTGGGAATGCTGATCCCACAGGGGCAGGTGATCCAGGGGGAATCTGGGGGCACTGATGGTGCAGGGATGGGACTGAGAGAGCCAAAACGCATCTGGAATTGAACCTGGCAAAGGTGCCAGTGAGGCCAGCCTTCGGGAACTGCAGGCCCCTGAGGCCACAGGGGAGATCCAGACAAGGAAGACTTATCCTTAGTAGAAGAGCATCAGGTTAGGGGACAGTCGGCTGGACACACTTCATCCCATGGGACCAGATGGGATGGACTCACAAGTGCTGAGGGAGCTGGCTGCTGTCGCGGTGAGGCCCCACTTGATGAACTTTGGAAACCATTTCCAGTCACCTGAAGGACCAGAGGGTGATCAGGAGTAGTCAGCGTGGATTCATGAAGGGAAAAATCCTGCTTCACCAGCCTGACCTCCTCCTAGGATGAACCAATCTCGGTGGATGCAGGGAGTGCAGAGGATGTTGTCTGTCTTGGCTTTGGCAAGACTTCCAACAGTGGCTCTTCTCACACCCTCAGATGAGCTGGCAAAGTATGGAGCAGCCAGGAGGGCAGGGAGGTGGGTGGAAAACTGGCCAAATGGCCAGGCCCGGCGGGTAGTGGTCAGTGGCACTAAGTCCGGCTGGAGGACAGACCCCTCCCAGGGGTTGGTATGAGAGCCAAAATCGTTTAACCCCTTTGTTGATGACCTGGAGGATGCCCAGAGTGTGCCCTCAGCACCTGGCTGGTGACACAAATGTGGGGGGAGCAGCCAGTGCACCAGAGGGTCACACTGCCACTGGCATGAACTCGGACAGGCCGGAGCAAAGGGCGGGCAGGAGCCTCCCGGTGCTCTAATAAAGGAAAAGCAGAGTCCTGCCTTCACCTGGGCGAGAGTGACCCCAGGAGCCAGCACAGGCTGGGAGCTGACGGACTGGGAGCAGCTCTGCCAAGCAGGACCTGTGGCTCTGGATGACAACAGCTCCCAGGAGCCAGCAATGCACCCTCCCAGCAAAGAAGGCCACCAGCATCCCGGGCTGCAGCAGAAGAGTGACCCTTCCACCCTACTCAGCACCGGCGAGACCATTCCTGAAGCGCCGGGTCCGGTTCTGCCCTCCTCAGTGGGACAGACACGGACACACTGGAGACATCTGGCAAATGGCCCTGGGCAAGCGGCTCTGGGTGACCCCTGTGTGACAAGGTGACCTTCCAGAGGTGCCTGCCAAGCTCAGCCAGGCTGTGATCCCGGGATCCTTCTGCCAGTTCACTCTCACACCCCGGATATCGTTTACGATAGCCACAGGAATCCCGAAGCAGCACCTCGGCCCTGTCGGAGGCACCGTCCCACGATGTCACAGCGCTGACAGGTCACACCCGGCTCAGCAGGAACAACTGACACGTGCCCTAGCTCACTCCCGAGTCGAGATTCAGCTCCCAGCCCTTGCTACCTCGCCCTGGCTGCGGTTTGACTCCAATTCTGCTTTCTCAATGTGACACAGGGGTCAGAGACGGGCAATGTGAACAGACCAGTCAGGAGGGGTTTCATCACTCGCATTCCATAGAGCTCCCCCACAGTCTCCATCTCCCTCGAGTTTTGCTTTCCTCTTGCCTTTTTCTTTTTTTTCCCTCAAACATCACCTTTGGGATGAATGCTTTAAAAAAGCCCTCAGCCCCACAAATGCTCTGTTACACCTCTAAAAACCAGAGGATGATTATCCTCTCCTACAACAACACTAGAGGAGTCAGACATGGATATCATTTAGGTTTACAAGCTAAAATCTTCATTACCGTAGCAGTTAACTACTTCTTGCTGGTGTAAAACAACAGAAACACTAAAGTTTTCTATGTTAAGGCCAAGAGATAAATTAAAGTTGCAATTTCTTGAAATCTCCAACATTCCTCGTTCCCGCAGCTGGAGGTGGTCCGGCAAAAAGAGGCAAAGTGTGAGTCATCAGCAACAGAGGGAAGCACAAAACGGATCCAATCTGGCAATATTTCACCCTAACAAGGAGGGACAGGGAAAACTCTGTGCAAAATTCAGGTTTGTGTCCAAAAGCTCCTGATAAAACATGTTTCTGTGTAACTGTCAGCGCATTTGCCTTGCCTGGTTCTCAGTTTAGCACACCTCCTCCTCCTTCTCCTCTCTCTGCAAATACACTGAGCACACTGGGGGCTGAGCAGGCACAGGGAGAGCCCAGCTGGGCTCGGCTGTGGTGGCAGCTGGCACAGCTGGGGCCAGGGCACCCGAGGTCTCCTCACACAGCAAATGAAGGGCACCACTACAGTTTTGACCTGACTCCCTGCAAGCATTGGTGCACAGGGATTTAAGGCCATCCACGGCCCTGCCTTCTTGCCATGGGTGCTTTCCCAATGTCAGCCTGGTGTCACCAAGTCCAGATGCCGCAGGTGACAAGGGACTTCTGGGGTCAGCGGGCCCAGTCCCTGCCCCAGGCCAGGTGCGTTTTCTAGCAGGGCCTATTGCTCTAAGCCGTACCACATTCCATCCTGGAGCTTGGGAAGGTTGTTAGGGACTGTTCCCTTTGTAGCTACCAAGCTGGATTTTAGTGTGATGCAAAAGGTTGGGCAGGAAAGTGAGAGCAGCCCTGGGAGAAGGACCTGGGGGTGCTGTGGGTGAGAGCTGGGACCCAGAACCACCCCTGTGCCCTGGGCTTAGCCCCCAGCGTGGGCAGCAGGGGAGGGGGGGATTCTGCCCCTCTGCCCCTGTGCTCAGGTGAGACCCCCCCCGGAATTCTGTGCACACTTCTGGTGCCCCCAACGTAAGAAGGACATGGAGCTGTTGGAGCAGGTCCAGAGGAGGCCACTGGGTTGCTGAGGGGACTGGAGCACCTCCCCTGGGGAGCCAGGCTGGGAGAGCTGGGGCTGCTCAGCCTGGAGAGGAGAAGGTTGTGTGGAGACCTCACAGCTCCTTCCAGGGGCTGAAGGGATACAGGGAAACTGGAGAGGGACCCTGCAGCAGGAACTGGAGGGACAGGACACAGGGAATGGCTTCCCAGTGCCAGAGGGCAGGGCTGGATGGGATATTGGGAAGGAATTGTTCCCTGGGAGGGTGGGCAGGCCCTGGCACAGGGTGCCCAGAGCAGCTGTGGCTGCCCCTGGATACCTGGCAGTGTCCAAGGCCAGGTTGGACATTGGAGCCTGGAGCAGCCTGGGACAGTGAAAGGTGTCCCTGCCCATGGGAGGGGTGGGAAGTGGATGAGCTTTAAGGTCCCTTCCAACCCCAGCTGCTCTGGGACTCCATGAGTAGGTGCACAAAGAGGCAGCCCCAGAACAACAGAGATTCCCTGCAGAGATCTGCACAGGGGCTCGGATTCTCAGCTCACAGGTTTGTCTTTAAACTTCCTGCAGCTGTGAGCACGAAGATTAGAGCAGCATCTCCAAACATCAAAGCAGCTCCTCCTGGGGAGGCTGAGGACTTGCCTTACACTTGCAGCACACACAAACCCCATCTGTACGGGACTTTTCTCCTGGGCAGCAGAAGTTGCTGTTTCATACTGAATTAAACCCCACAAAGCAGAACCGACTAAACACAGCAAGAACTACAGAACCCTCTCTGGACACACAAGGGAGAAGAGGGGCTGCTAATTACAGCCCAACTCAGCTCCTCGCTGCCAGCAAAGCACCAGCAGCCCTGTCTCCGTGTTACCCTGCTGGAGGAGAGTGGCTCCTCTATGACAGTCACAGCTGGAAGGTGCCAGCGGGTTGTACCTGGCACTGAAGCCCAGAACCAACCAAACAAACGGGGAATCAGGGATGCTGCCTGTCCAGCACACTGCTGTGACATCCGCCCCAAGGAGCCTGGGATGCTGCTGGCAGAATAAGGAACAATTGGCTCGAGTTTCAGGGAACTGGAGAAATAAAAACACAGGCACGAACACATGAAGAGAAATAATTACATATGAAAATAGCACATCAGCCCAGAGGCAGCCAGGACTCCGTCCTGCCCCAAAGAAGCAGATCTGGAGCCTGGCCATCACCTGAGGCAGCTACAACCTGGCACCCAAGATGCATTTTCGGAGTGGTCCTGAATCAAAAGAGCAGGAACTGAAGCACAGGGAACATCCCCACACCCACACCGAGGGCGTTAATGATGACCAGCTATAAAACCAAGACAGCACAGCCAGGGTTCTCATTACAGACTCGCCCAACAGGAACCCCAACAGAGTTTAGGATCGCTCATCTGGTGCCAAAAGGAACAGTGTTCCTTCCCCAAATACACCGTGTAACAGGACAGCGTGGCAGAGATGGACACAGCAGCTCTCTGTCCCGCCCAAGAAAGGCTGCAGGACTTTGCGTGATCAATATGTTACAAATTCAGGAAGATTTTGGCACAAAAGACCTACATTATTCATTAAATGCTTGCAATACCAAGATATTCCCCCTCCAAGTCACTGCCCTTGCTTAGCTGCTCTTGCTGTTATGAATGTGACTCTTTGTTAATACAGCAAAAGACTGGTTTTGCTACACCACTAAATAAAGGAAAATTCAAGCTTCCACATCCATCACGCAGCTCTAAAATAAAACAGGAAAAAACTCACTTGGTCTTCAGCATCCCAAAATGGACCAGGCTTTCCAGGGCTTTCAGTGCTAAGTGAAAGCTGACCGTAGAAAATTCCCTTGTAAATGTTTATTATTCTAATTTTAACCTCTGGACATTTTTAGGGCCAATAAAAAAAACAAGATCAAAACCCAAGAGAGCAAATAATCCACACAGGGATTCTCTCCTGCCTGTGCTGGTTCAAAAGTCACCCTGAGATTTGGGGGTAAGGGGTTATTTTTATTTTTAAACCTCTGTTTAACTTCTTGTACTGGAAGCATTAAATCCCACCACGATGTCGGATGAAAACAAGCCTCTTAGAAAGGCAGGGACAGGATTCCCATGGGAAACACCACTGCCCAATATAAACACCTCCCCAGTGCCCACTGGGCAGCAGAAACCCCTTTTCAATTCGCCTTTTCACGGAGAAAGGAGCTCAAGGAACACAGGAATACCTCGTGCCAACGCACTCTGTGTGAGCACTTCCCCAGGCTCTGCTGGACCCTGCAGAGCTCTTTCATCCATCCACACTCTCCTCAAGTGCTCAAAACACTTCTCTCAAGCCTCAGTTGCATCTTTACGCATCCAGACCAGATGCATCATCGTGGTTCCACGATGCTTTTCGTGCCCAGACCCGCTCCTTTGGCTTCTACCAAGGGAACAGAGCAGAAAATCCTTGTGGCCAAGAGTCAGAGCAGCAGCTCAGGCCAGACTCTGTGCAGCTCGTGTCACCTGCAGGTGACCATCGCAGTGGCCAGCACAGGGACCACAGCTAGCCCAAAACCTGCAGGCAGAAGCACAAATGCAGCTCTCCAGGACAGCAGCTGTGTTCTCCTTTATTCTCCTGCCCACAAAGGTAATCCCCTAGGTGCAACCAGACACCCTGCAGTGTGTTTTGGAGAGTTACTAAGAGAAGAAAAAACAAACAACCAAAAGCCAAAATTGGCCAGTCCCTGGGGCGAGCAGCTGCCTGCAGGGATAAACCTCGCTCGCAGACAGCCCCGTGCTGGTGCCGAAAGGCTTTCCCCAGTAATTCTGACCTTTATTGCTTGGCCAGCCTGCTCCAAAAAAAGCAGCGAGCAGCAGTATTCCCGTGTCTCACAATTCTGGCACTCTCGGCTGTATTACAGCCTACAGTCTTCTTCCAGATTAGCATCAATCCAAGTAACAAATCCGTAATTTAGCTGGTTAGCTTCCCTGGCCACTCTACGAGCTCACCACACTCTGATGGGACTCCCATAAGCTGAACAATGCCCTTCAGTGGCCCTTCAGTTTGATCTGCTGCTCGTTGTGTTCCACCTGCCACGGGACCTGGCATTTCCTTGTCGAATAAAAAAATAAAAGCTGAATTCCCCTATTCCAAGTCTATTCCAGGGTGCACACGAAGGCAAAGTGGAGCCTGGAGATGCCCCTGCCCTTGGCTTACAGCTCAGAAAAGACACTGTTCTCTGGGGATATCATCCCTCCTGCCCGTCCAAAGACATCCTCTGGAGACCTCACTGTATCTGTGCTGCCCTAAGCCCTTGTCCTCCCTCTGGCTCAGAGCTGCAGTTTGATTACTGAGGTCACAGTTGGGCTTTGTTTGGAGGGTTCTCGCCCTCCTTGGTTTTTTTTAATCCATAAACCTACACACCCATAGCTCCAAACATAAGAAGTCACAGCAGAAAAAGGCCTCCAACACAGCAAAAAAAACCAAACCTTAAGCACATCATCAATACAAAAGCACTTTCAAACACAGAAATCCAAAACCTCAACAGTACCAACCAAGTGCAATAACGAAATCTTTAAATGAGCCCAGGTCGATGGACACGACGGCAGTGAAGCGACCTGGGTGACAAGTTACAGCTGTTTGCTGGGGAAAAAGTGTCACGCCCTGCTCACAACACTTCAGATTCAGTTCCTCCCTCTCATTTCAGATCCCTGGATTGACTGAGCTGGCCACATGTCACAGCTCTCTCCCATCTCCAGCTTTGCTGTCCCTGCAGCCTCTGTCTCAGACAACAGGTCCAGGACTTTTCAGCAGTGTCACAGTAGCGTTTTGCATGTGATAACAGAGAGGAAATAGCTTCCTGTTAGCCATTCCAAGGGTAAGAATCAGCTGGAAAAGGCCACTGCTGGCAGCTTATGAAACACTGATAACAAGAGCAGCAGGGAATCCTGGAGGTGAAAGGCACCAGCCAGCCAAGCTTTTCTTGGGAAAAGGCAGAAACCCGACAGCAAGACAGCTCAAAGTTTTTTAATCTTATCTAGATGAAGGCAGGCATCCAATTATCTCCTTATTCAATATTCCACACTTTCTTACTGTGGTTACAGCGGCAAATCTCTGGTTACAGGGTAACCGTCCTCTGACATCCACCCAAACTGCAGAATCACTGAATGGTTTGGGATGGAAGGCACCTTAAAGACCACCTTCAACCCCCTGCCACGCAGGCAGTCGGTAACTCAAAGGCAGGCCAAGGACTCTTCCTGAGCAATTTATGCTTAAATCATCACAGACTGTGCAGAAAACGCAGGGAAAAAAAATTAAAAGTATGACTTAATAGAGTCTTGCTGCTTCCTGCTGCACACAGGCTTGTTTTTTTCCTGCAATTACAGAAGAGGGATTTTTTCCAGCACCACTTTCAGCTGCCACAAGCAGGCTATTGTTTGGATTTACCCAGGCAGCAGCACTCCCCATGCAAGCCCAGGGCAGCACGATGGACTGCCTGGAACTGAAACGGAACAGAAGGGAACTCGGTCCCGTTAGGATGAGAACAGAGATTTGTACTAAATACCTGCTTGGAGCAAAGCCAGAGGAAGCACATCAGAGGAGTCCTGGGATACTTCCCAACATCCAGGTGCCCGCGAGGACGTCGTGCATCAGGTGACGGCTCCGCAGCCCGTTCCCAGCACACATCACCCAGCTCATGCCCCAAATCCAGGCAGCCCCAAACTGCTCAGACTACATCTCCTGCCTCCTCCCCCGCACACCACGGCATCCTCTCCCATTCAAGAAGTGATTCCCCAGCCCTCGGACACACCAGGATGAATCATCTCGGTGCACTGGTGCCTTCACTCTGAAAACTCCTGCTCGTCCCTGGGCGAGGGACTGAAATGCTGTGAGCTCACTTGTAGCTGTGGCAACAGCAAATGCAAATCCTGCCACTGTGAAAAACTTCACCACAGACTCCTCCAGTACACGGGGACTACGTGTGAGCAAAACCAATTTTTTTTTCTTCCTCCCTGAGGATAAATTGGGTTTGTGAAAGCTCTGCCCTAAAGCAAAAATCCAATCGGCAGGGCAGAGTTAAACCAGACACACGCTGCTTTAGCTGTGCTTCAGTGCACACAGAAAACAGGCACAGAAGAGCTTGGAAACAGGATGCAAGAACAGGTTTGAGGTCTCTCACTGCAAGGGCTCTACTCACTGTTTACACCTGGTGAGGAGCTACTCTATTTGCAGCCTCGAGTTTCAGGCTGAGCGAGTCATACCATGGCTGCTTTCATACAATAAAGTTACAGTGGATATAGAGACAGAGAGAGAAAATGGGTTTCAATGAATTGTTCCCTGGGAGGGTGGGCAGGCCCTGGCACAGGGTGCCCAGAGCAGCTGTGGCTGCCCCTGGATCCCTGGCAGTGCCCAAGGCCAGGTTGGACATTGGGGCTTGGAGCAGCCTGGGACAGTGGAAGGTGTCCCTGTCCATGGCAGGGGTGGCACTGGATGGGCTTTGAGGTCCCTTCCAACCCAAACCATTTTATGATTCTATGATTAAATGATCTGTTTTTCAAAAAATGATCAGAATTCTAAAAGTTGTCAGCATATCTGAATGCAAAACCATGAGCTTTTCTTGGGGGATAAGCAGGATATTTCTAAGGACAATGCAGGCAGTAACTGCATACAGCAACCAGAGGTTAAAAACAACTGAAACCCAAAATGAAGAAAGGGGGGAAAAAAACCAAAAGCAAGTCTCACTTAACAAGTTTCCAGCAGCAAAACCTGTGTGAACTGCAAGACCTGAATTGCAAATTTAGCTTTGGTGAGAATTGTACCTCCACTCGCAGGGTATCTACCTGTGGTTTGCAGAAACTTCTCGCACAAGCTTCAATATCCTGAACGGCAAACAAAGAGTAAACTCCCACCGATGCTTCCTGCGTGCTGAGAAGTTTGGGTGGGGAACTTGGAGACCTCCACTCGCAGGGTATCTAGGTGCTGGTTTGGAGCGGGGGCTGCTGCCTTGTGTTCTGTTGTGCTCTGTGTTTCCCTTCCAAAGGGCAATTTGGGTTACCGAGGTCAAGCAGTTTTCAGGAGTGCAAACCCTGCAGCCTCAGCTTCACCTGCGCGTGAGCAGAGCCGATCTAATCCCACAGGCAGGTTATTCTATCTGGGAGCAAAGCAAACGAGCTAAAAACGAAGGAAAGGGAGAGTTACCATGGGATACCGGGATGCGTCACTTCTCTTGGCTCTCCTGGCGCCACGTGACGCCTCAGCCGCCAGTGAAGAACTCGGCAGATGGGACAGGGAAAAAAAATGTAAAAAGGTCCCTGGATTATAGCAAAGTTTAGGCTTTAAAATCTACTGCTTATGGCTACAGAAATAGAGGCAACAATATTTATCCATAAACCAAGCTATCTGTCTATAAATCTATTGCCACCGAGCAGTAAATACACGCTTTCCCTTCCAGCAGTCGTCACCATCTACACTTTTCAGCTCCCTACAGTAAATTTAGTCCAAGCACATGCAGAAACACTGCCCCTGCCATCTCAGAGAGAACTATCACTTGCCTTTCAGAGGAGGCAAAGCAGGTCAGTAGTTTCCACCTCACTCATAAATACAAAAGCAGCCACTTGACAGCAACAGACACGAGCAGTCGGAGTTCAAGGGAGATCAGAAGAGGGATAAATCACTTGGAATTTACTCTCCAGGTTATCACACAGGTCACCAAACCCATCCCTTGGGCTGGAGCCCACTGAACCGAGAGTCTCTTTCCATTTTCAAGGTCCGGCTGATGAGCACGCGTGCGCAGCGTGTCAGTGACCCCACACGTGCTCGCTCACACTTGGGTTTCCACCCCACTCAGACCAGGATCAATTCTGAAACACCTCCTGCTCCAAAGTCTTCCTTCTCTGCACAAAATCCTAGAGTAGTCCAACGATTGAGGATTTCTCCCCTCCTTTTACAGCAGCCAGTTTCTTTCTAGCAGATCAAAACAGCTCTGATTCAAAGGACATTATTCCAACTCCATCCTCCTCCACCTCCCAAAGCCTCCTAACACCCACACGCTGCTGAACGTCAAAATCTCCAGGGAAATTCAGTCCTTCCATATGGCAGCCAAGCAAACCCCCCCCCCGTGTAGTAAAAAGCGCCGTGCAGCGTAAGGAACCTTCGCCCTCCCCGGGTGAAGGTGCAATCCCAGCGTTCCAGCTCCACCCAAACATTGTGTCAGGCTGGAAACCGAGTGTGCAGGGTAAGGCTGGGGCCCATCTGTCTGCGGTGCACCAGGGTAACCTGATCATTACCCCAGCACCAGCTGGCACCCTGCCACCCCAACCCACCCGGCTCCCAGCACGCTCCAGACTGCAGAATTTTGGGAAAGGAACACAGCCCAATCAGCCAAGACAACTGCTGCTATCATCTGCTCCTAAACACCAGCTTTCTATCACCTGAATCACTTGCTATTCCTTGCCTGTTTCCCATTACCTACCAAAAGCAGGAAATAGCATGGAAGCCAAGAAATCCCACATTTCATCTGCTACCCCAGGTTGTAGCCCCTGCGTTACACAGCTACACAACAGCTGGGTGTTATTTAGGACCTGCTTACAAAAGGAAGCTTCACGTTTCTACACGAAGTTTAACACAGACAGTGTCACCCTTTTCAACCAGGGGAATGCAGGTCCTGCACCCGGGCAGGAACAGCCCCACCACCAGCACAGCCTGGGGGGGACCTGCTGGAGCAGCTCTGAGGGGAAGGACCTGGGGGACACCGAGCTGTCCCTGAGCCAGCAGAGTGGCCTGGGGCCAAGGAGGCCAATGGGATCCTGGGGGCAGCAGGAAGAGCATTCCCAGCAGGGCAGGGAGGGATCCTGCCCCTCTGGCCAGCCCTGGAGGCCCCTCTGCAGTGCCGTGCCCAGCTCTGGGCTCCTCAGCACGGCAGGGCCAGGGAGCTCCTGGAGCGGGGCCGGCGGAGGCTGCGGAGCCCAGGAAGGGCCCGGAGCATCTCCGTGCCCAGGAAAGGCTGAGGGAGCTGGGGCTGCTCAGCCTCGAGAGGAGCCCCAGCTGAGAGGGGCCCTCGGGCCTGGCTGGCCCTGGCTGCAGGGAGGGCTCCGAGCAGGGCCCGGCCTCTGCTGCGGGGGCCCAGCAATGGCCCCAGAGCCACGGGCAGGGACCGATGGCAGCAATTGCCCCTGCACAGGAGGCAGAACTTCTGCCCCAGGCAGTGCCCAGCCCTGCACAGATTGTCCCCAGAGCCTGTGGGCTCTCCTCCCTGGGGCTGTTCCAGAGCTGTGTGCACACCATGCTGTGCCCTGGGCTCTGGGATGGCCCTGCTGGAGCAGGGAGGTGCCACCAGGTGCCCACTGTGCTCCCTTCAGCCTGAGCCGTCCTGGGATTCCTCCAAACGCTGCTTTAATAACTGTTCCCTGAGCCAGGAGACGCTGCCTTTAATGGCTTTTAATAGGCTGGGTTTTATCCAGCCTCCTTTGAACCTCTCACCTTCCAGCAACATCCTGGCTGCCAGGAATACCACAGCAAAACTGTGCACCACCAAGAAGAAAAACTTTCCCTTGTTACAAGCTTGTTGCCTCCTTGTTTTTTTGAGTGAGGAAGGCCTGGGTACACAGTCATCCTCTCTGGAGGATGCAAAGCTCCCAGTCTGCATAACATTCCTCTCCTCGCTTCTTCCCCTTCACCATTATTTCTGCTCCACACTAAAGAGACAAAGTTTATTTATCTCCTTTTATACAACAGCTCTTCCATGCCTTTGATCACCTTCATCATCCTTTGCTGAACCTTTTTCTTTTTGGAGATGGAGGTTTCAAGACATGGAGAATCGTGGAGAAAAAGGTCATTTTTTTTAATTATTATTTTTTTACAGTAGCTTGTTCTATTCTCTATTTCTTGACTAATAATATTTATTCATTTATCACTTTGGTTTTGCAGCTACTTGCAGTGAAAGAACCTCCAAATTCAGAGAAAAGCCTCCCTAGAGCAGAACAAAACCCAAAGCTAATGAAGTTTTTGCATTCTGCCAGGGTTGCAGGAACAAGCGTTAGGCTTCAGAGACAGGAAAAAACCTGGAAAATGCAGTAACCTCCCAATATCTCGAAACATCTGCTTCCAAAACTTTTCTTAAACCAGAGCAGTGAGCAAGGAATTAACCACATCCTTGGCTGTGCACGTGCCTTCCTCCACTCATCTCAAGCTGGTTTCTGGTAAAAAACATCAAATAAATACATATACACACACTTTGGTCACCTGTATTTATTATTTCCTCATGCAGCACCGGCAAAGTGACCCCTAAGGAAGCGCACAGAAAATAATCTGGTTCTTTATTAGGAACCAACTGCTGCTCTCCAGCCTCGCTGACCTTGCAGCTCACACCTGATTCCTGCTCAGCACACCTGGGTTTCCTCTTTTCATGTGCAAACAGTCCCCACAGGTCTGCCTCATTAATATTCACAGTACAGCCAGGGGCAGAGCTGCAGCCTCCAGCTCCTGCTGGGACACGGGCTTGTTTTTTTCCTGCTTTCAGCATCTCAAGCTCACAGGATGACAACACAGGATTGCTTTGAGGTGTCCGTTTTCACTGCACCTCGAATTACCACAGAGAGGCAGACCCTGGCTGAGTATCAGAATTCTCCAGATAAAACTAAACAACCAGTGCATCAACATGGAAAAAATGGGCGGTTTTTTGTCATTTTCCGGACAAGCAGGGAACGGGATTCAGATTTAGCCTGACTTTTACAAGGATGGTGCCTCTTGCACAAGCAAGAAGCAGAAGGAGGCAAACAAAAACTTGCTGTTTTGTTAAGCTCACTTACAGAAATGATCTGAGTTTTCAGACTTGCTTTTTGCAAGGCTGTGGTGTAAAAATAAAGCTGTTCCTTTGTCAGGTACTCGTACTGCACAGTTTTGGGTGCTGGATGGAACAGACAGGAAGGACTTGTGCTGAGAACTGGGCTTTTGCTGAAATGAGCATCACCTTGAGAAGAAAGAGAATGAACAGGTCCACAAAGACCAGACTTTCTTGGACATTCCACATGGAATTTCTGGAGGAATTTCTCCACGGAAAGGGTGCTCAGGCCTTGGCAGGGGCTGCCCAGGGAGGTTTGGAGTCCCCAGGGCTGGAGGTGTCCAAGAAAGGCCTGGACGTGGCACTCAGGGCTGGGGACAAGGTGGGGACTGGGCACAGCTTGGACTCGGTGACCCCAGAGGTCTTTCCAACTCTAATGATTTTATGAGTCTACGAATTTCAGGTTTCAAAGGAGTTCTCCCTTGTAAAATTCAAACCACGTGTCTGTGGGCTGTGAACCAGCATTGCTCTGCTGGGGCCACTCCTCAGGCAGCCAGGTTGTTGGGTGCCCTGTCCCGTTCTTTTTCCAGGAAGTCACCTCTCTCCAGACCACTTCTCCACCCAGTTTTCCCAGTGTACAGGGACACCCTCCTGCCCTGCCCGTGTCCTCAGGGGTTCTGAGCAGAGAGCTCACGTGCTGGCTTTGAGCAATCCTCACAAAGCTGATGCCTCAGGTTTTAACTTTTATATCTTTCAAACCCTGCCCTGCCTGGTGTGTGACTCTGCAGTTCCTTGTGCCCTGGGAGCTGCTGTTCTCTCCTGCTGCTCACACACAACAAACCTCTGCAGGTTCCACTCCAAGGACACTGGGCCCAAAATGTGTCAACTCAAAGCCTCTAGAGGGGGGCAAACTTGGGGTAATTCCATCATGAACTGAGGGGATCATTGGAGAATGAACCCTGAGATGCAAATGAACCCAACTTAGCAAAGGGTGAAGAACCCGTGAGCCAGGGTCCATCTGGGGTGGAGCCTCTGGACTGCCCAGGGTGAGCCTTTGAAGGCCTTCAAATAAATCCCTCCTTTTATTCTCTTGTTCTTGTCCAGTCTCTGTATTTTAGGTGGCCACTCAAGGCATCAAAGCACCAACACAACCTCGTGCTAAATATTACTGGAGTATGAGAAAAATCATTTAGAGAGACAGCAGCTACAACACAGCTCCTTGCTTTATCTCCTTTGTAAACAGCTTTTAAACTGCCAGCTACAGCTACAAAGGAGCTGGAGACAGAAGAGACATCCCTGCGACTGCTGACAGGTAAGTTTATTTGAGCTTCAGCACAAGCATTTAAAGATGAAAGAGCACAACGAGGGTGCTGAAAGACAACTGACAGCTTGAGGAGTACGCACTGGTTTTCAAATCGTTTCTGTGATGTAGGGTAATGTTTATGATCACAGCATTCACTGGGAATTAGATCATCCATTTAGCAGCAAGTTTGCCTGATCAACTGTCTGGGGACTTCAAACAGATCAGCAAAACTGCAGAGCTGGAGACGCTGTCTTGGTATTCAGCTGCCTTCCCTGAGAAGCTGCACAGAGACCGAAACACAGGCAGGGAAATCGTAACAAAACACCGAGAGCAAGCTGAGCGCTGCCCCTGAATTTGGGAGCCAGCACTAGGACAGGGCACTCTCCCGGCACAGACCCCCAGTGCCTGGGGCAGGGGCAGACACAAGGAGCTGCCTCAGCTACCCCGGATCAGCACCAGCACTCACAAACACCTGGAGCCACCTCGGTAACTGTCCTGGGCTGACTTTATGCTGTGTGTCCCCTATCGCCGCTCCATGCCCAGACATGATTCCTGTGCCTTTCTGTGGCTTTAAAATTGGGTGTGAGAGAAAAACAGTTTTTGTGCTCCAAGGACATTCACTGCCCTGCGTTCCTGCTGCTGCAGGGCAGAGGCACCTTCCTGCTTTCCCCGGCTCTGGGCTCCTTTTCTCGGAGGAGAGACACAGAGAGTTCAACTCCTTTGTTTCCCTGGGACTTTGGTTTTTCCTTCTTCTCTTCTGGGCTGTTCAGAGCACCAGAACATCAGAACCTCACTGGGAGCCCTCACACCTCGGCCCGGAGGGGCCCGAGCCGACCCAGCTCCAAAGAGGGGGGAGAGAGAGAGAGCCCACAGCCACGGAAAGGACTCTCAAATCTTCCCAGGTTTTCTCTCCACAGTGAGAGGTTTTATTATTTAGCATTATTCTTTTCCCGTCTGTTTGTTAAATAAATAGGGGTTTTTTCCCCCTTTCACTTTCCTTCGAGGAATTTTTTCCCGACCCTGGTGGGGGAGGGGTGGCTGTAACCTGCCTTCTATAGAGGAGACGTTCATCCCAGAGCCTTCCTCCGAATTTTTGTCTCAAACCAGGACAGAAACATATCCTAATAATGACACAGCCTTTGTGCAAAGCCCGTCCCTCACCCTTCTGCCTTTCCGGATGTGCCACACACGGCTCAGGGAGCTCCTCAGGCTGCGTTTGCATCAGCTGCCCGAGAAACTCTTAGCAAAGCTTGAGGAGTTCAGTGATGTGTTGGTGTCTGGAGATGGCTGCGAGGATGCTCCACAGTGCAGGGAAGGGCAGGGAGGAACCTGGGGGTGGGAGCATGCTCTGGCCAGGGGGATGTTTAAGCCTGCCTGGATGTAGCTGGGATGCACACATGATTTGAACAGCTGGGACTGGTGACAGACTCTGGTGACAGAGCAGACATCCTGTGCAGGGACCACAAAATCCCTCCGCATGTTAGTACCAAATATTTCACCCACCCTTTGCCGTGTATTTATCCCGGCACAGCAAAATACGTGAGATGTGACTTTTTGTCTTCTTAAGTAGTACAGGAAAATCCGTCAACACGGTTGCTGACAGCCTTTCAGCTGCTCGCTGGGAATGGGGACAGCAGAGGAAGGGCAGCACAGGCCAGGAAAAAAACCTTTTTGTTCTCATGCATCTTGCAAACACAGAGAAACACATTGAAGGAGTGAACTGAAACAAAACATCTTGTGCAAGAATCCCAATGACCGTATTATCTGCTGAACAATAAAACTGCAAAACCACGGAGTCATTTTAAACAAGTGCATCTGTCATTAAAATAATGAACGAATGAGTCAGTGCTTCGCCAGTGGGAGATATTCAATAGAATCCCAGACTGGTTCGGGGTGGAAGGGACCTCAAAGCCCATCCAGTGCCACCCCTGCCATGGGCAGGGACACCGTCCACTGTCCCAGGCTGCTCCAAGCCCCAATGTCCAGCCTGGCCTTGGGCACTGCCAGGGATCCAAGGTGGAAGGAATGAGGGACTTGTCTTTACAAACCAGCTCTGGGCCTGCTGGTAGATAAAACCAGCACTGAGAGATAACAGAAACAATGGGAAGGACTCCACTGATTGATGAATGGAAAGAGAGAGGTTTGTCTTTACAAACAAACTGTAGGTCTGCTGATAAATGAAATTGGATATTGAGAGATGAAAGAAACAATGGGAAGAACCATAAATTCCATAGGAATTCGGAAAAGGAGGAGTGGGGTATACATTAGAAGGGAATCTTAGGTATCAGGAGTTCCAGGAAGTCTGTACCTCTCAAGTACCTCAGCCCATGGGGAAAGAGAGAGGGAAATGTGGCCAGGAAATGAGGATAAAAAGGANAGGAGGCTGCGTCCTCCAAAAATTTGAGAGACCCCAGGGGAATGCCCCATGGCCTCTCCCTTTATTCGAATAAAGTAACAGAACTCCTCTGTCTCCTTTTTGGACATAAACCTCTGGTGTTTGTGCCTTAATTTTCCTGACAAGGGGCAGCCACAGCTTCTCTGGGCACCCTGTGCCAGGGCCTGCCCACCCTCCCAGGGAACAATTCCTTCCCAATATCCCATCCAGCCCTGCCCTCTGGCACTGGGAAGCCATTCCCTGTGTCCTGTCCCTCCAGCCCTTGTCAAGAGTCTCTCTCCATGTTTCCTGTAGCTCCTTCAGGTCCTGGAAGGCCACAATGAGGTCACCCCAGAGCTTCTCCTCTCCAGGCTGAACAATCCCAGCTCTCCCAGCCTTTCCTCCCAGCAGAGCTGCTCCATCCCTCTGATCATCCTGGAGCCTCCTCAGGACTCTCTCCAGCAGCTCCAGGTCCTCCCTGTGCTGGGCCCCGGGGCTGGGGCAGCTCTGCAGGTGGGGTCTCAGCTGAGCACAGGGGCAGAGGGTTTAATTCAACACGGGAACAGAGCCTGTTCCATCCACCTAAGGACTGAGGCTGGGGGAAAACGATTGATTAATAACCCATCTTCCCAAAAGGCACAAAGCCAGGGGTGCTGCCCTCAGCCTGTGGCTCCTGGGGTGCAGACCAAGAGGTACCTTAAATCTCTCAGCACGGCTCGAATACAGCTCTGCTGATTGCAAAGAAAGCAGAGAGCAAAACAAGATTAGAGCTCAGCGAGACAGCGTGCCCCTCGTGAATCCAAATAAACAAGACATTTTGAACTATTTCCAGCATGACTTCAGCACAAAATAACATTTGCACGTCAGTGTAATAGCTGATGTTTTAACTGCTTGCTAAGGGAGCAGTCACGCACTGCAGCCCCGAGTTCAGCGGCGGCTGCTCAGCCTTCAAAGGAAGCAAAGAGAGCTGCAAAAGAGCAGTGCTGCACTTGAAAGCCTTTCAGAGAAGCGCTAAATGTATTTATGTTCACTCTTGAACCCAAGGGGAACACGGCCTGCCCCGTCCCCAGATGCCTTGGGTGGATGATGAGACACTTGAAAGGAGCTGGGATGGCAGCAGCCATCAAATCCCAGCTGGAACCTCGCGGGTACCCGAGGCAGGGAGAAAAACGAGCCAGAGTCAAGGGGCACAAGTCAGAGGATGCAACACAGGAGGGAAAACCCATTTTCCCTTTGAACCTGTGCAAGGACTGGTGACACGCCCGCACAGGAAATCCTATGACTGGGGCCCCTAAGCCATGAATCAATCCCGGAGTCATTCAGAGCCAGCCTCAGGACAAAGGAACAGTCAGATGCTAATTCAGTCCACAAAGGTGCAGAGGGAACGTTCCCTCTTTCGATTAAGGATTAATCATCAGCAGGTACAGCCTATTTCCATTAACTGCAGCCATTTCCTGCTAGCACATCCTTTCCATTTTCCAGGAAACACGGGAGCAGCTACATGTCCGAAGGCAAATAAATTAGGAGACGAGAAGGAAATTATCCACAGCACCCAGAACAAGCCAAGCCACTGAATAAGCACCTAGAAAACCTACCAAAACTCAATTTGATTAATCCAACAAATTGAGCACAGGGAACATAAAATCTCTGCTCCAAAATTCCATTAAACCTTTAGTTTTGGGTAAGTGCCAAAGATGTCATTGCCCAGAGAGGCTGTGGGTTCCTGGCAGTGTCCAAGGCCAGGCTGGACACTGGGGCTTGGAGCAGCCTGGGATAGTGGAAGGTGTCCCTGCCCATGGCAGGGGTGGCACTGGATGGGCTTTGAGGTCCCTTCCAACCCGAACCATTCCACGATTCCACGTTACCCTCCTTGGACTCTTCCCTCTCCTCTCAGTGCACTATCACTCCATTACCATGGGAGGAGGCAGCAGCACACCATTCCACGTTCAGGCACTCCTGGGGGATTGCATGGATTCACCCTTCACTCTCCTTGCTTTTAAAACACGACCTGTGGGCTCAGTGTTTGCACCAAAACCATCCAGGCAGATCCTGCAGCACCCATTTAATGTCCCCACTTCTCTGGGATAGTTTCGACGCACGCATCTGGAAAAAGTTGGGAGGAATCATAAAACCATTTAGGTTGGAAAAGGCATCCAGGATCCCTGAGTCCAACCTCCTCGGTCAGCAGCAGCTTCGAGCTCAGGCTTGCAGCAAAACAAACCCAAGGTATCACTTAAAAAGCCAGGGTAACAATGAACAACGTGTGGCCTGCAGATGACACAGAAAAACTCTACAGCCACATTCAGTCCTGGAGCGGATTCATAAATTCCTCCCAAGGTGCTTTTACGTGCACACGACAACACCCAGAAACCAGACACCACTTTTAACAAAGATTATTTGACATTCACAGAGTGGTGGGGTTTTGTGGTTGATGGGTTTTTGAGTTTGGGGGGGTTTTCTTGGTGGTGATTTTTTTGTTCATCTCCTATTTAAACATCTGCCCTAGCCAGCTGTTGCCCACTTAACTGGGAGATCTCACTCCTTAGGGTTCTGCACTGGAATTTACTGTTAACTATTCCAAGCCCTTGCTGTATTCATACACAGTTCTATTCCTGAGCAAACAACTTGAGCACGAATATTTTCCAAAGACTGCACATATGCTCTGTTCCCATGGAGCTAAATTTGGTAGGTTTGAGCATACCTGGCTGTAACAAGCTGAAACAAAAATCACTGAGACACAGAAACTGAGTTCCAGGCATAAACCCCTGCTTTCCACTGCTTTAAACAGTCCCTGTCACACTGTGATTACACAGCAATCAGTGTTTGCTTTGCTCTCTGAGCCCAGGGTTTCTCCTTCATAGCCACCGAAATTCAAGTTTAAAACAGAATTCAGCAAGCAGCTCTGTCAAGCACATTCCGTGCCAAGCTGGAGGATGAGTATATTTATATAACAAAAGGCTTCCTGGATTATTTTAAGGCTCAAGTTCTGCAAAGGGAACAATTGACGAAAGGGATGTTTTTCCTTTGTTTAAAAAAAATAATACTCGTACCAAGAAGAAAAAAAAAGCCATTGAAGAGACAGCAGTGCCTTGATATTCCACGATGTGAGATCCCTGGATGTCAGCAGAGTCATCCATGTGCTCCGTGACCCCACGGGTACAGAACGTGTGTTGTCACACACTGAGATAAGTACAGGAAAAACCACAGAGGCCCCAGACACCAGGGCACCTGCAAGTGAATACCTGCACATAAAGGACAAGCTG